>PVIJ01017660.1:0-28725 GCA_004024925.1 Scalopus aquaticus | reverse complement strand
TTTAAAGATATATTTATTTATACATACAAGCTGGGGTGCAGGCCAGAGGCGTGGGGTGGCGAGAGGGCTCACCAGAGACAGAGTGGGGAGCAGAACAGGCAGATCAGAAATACACTGCTGAGGGGAGCAGCGGGCGAGGCAGGAGAGGTCTGCTGCGCCATGTGGGATTCTCCCTGGCTGGGCGTCGAACTCGCATCACCGCTGCCGACAGCTCCACAGCGCAGCGCCCAACCGCTGCGCCACCAGGGAGGCCCAAGCCTCTGCTTTTAGAACAGGATTGCACCAACCTGGTCAAACGTACAATAAGTCTTATAAATTGAATATGTTATTGCTTGGGATTTAAAATGAACTCATGCTAACTTAGTTTAAACCAAAGGAAGAACATCAACCATAAAATTCCAGATTTTATGGATGGATGGATGGATGTATTTACTCAGTTCAAACAAGCACCTACTCTGCTAAACTGGTTGCAAGCTGGGTGGAAGAGGGATAGTTTTAGGGTTGGGGTGACCGCCAAATCCTTTCGGAACTGACCCCAGTGGTTAATTCCACTGACTCCTGAGATCTTCACTGTCTGTCTATAACCTGGGTCCTGTGAGGGTGCACCCATTTTATGCTGATTCTGTGGTCCACTAGCAGTTGATGAATTGACACTGCATCAGGAGCAGACAGGAAGTTCTCCCCACTAAGTGAAAATCTAGTCTTTTCATGTGGAGGTCATTTCACTAGAAAAACAAAGAAGTAAGCAATCAGCCCTCTTCTGTCAACTCAAAACATACTAAAAGCTTTTTTCAATATCCTAGGAGACTGGGTCAGAAGAGACATCAGCCTTTAAAATTCAGCCTTCCCTGCTATTCAGCAAAAGTATATTTACCTACTTTTGGACAGGTTCATGATAATAGGCTATAGGAAAAATTCACGGGGGGTGAAGTTGCTCCAGGGTAGCTAATAATCGCTGAATGATTCTTTATGTCCTTATGTCTACTGAAGAAGAAAGATGGAAGATGTTGCTTCTAATTTTCTCAGGTCTCAAAAATGAACAAAGGAGTTGCTGCTCAGCTTGTCACAGATTAATATACAAAGCTAAGAGGCAGCTGGCTCAGTGGAATCAAGAAGACACTGGAGACTCAAGGACAAAGAATTTTAATTGCCATGTACTATTATTATCTTGCTAGGAATCTCCACGTAAGTCACTTAACCTTTCCTTAAACCTCAGTTTAAAAAAAAAGTGAGATTAATACAGGTTCATTTCACAGCTCGCTAGCAGGTATAATTAATAAGATAGAACTGTCTATCTTATATTATTCACTAATAATCCTCAAAGGGGGGCTTCCCTGGTGGCGCAGGGGTTAAAGTCTCAGCACTATCAAGCTATTGCCAGCCACCACAGTATGAGTTCGATCCCCCTCCAAGGAGCTGACCCTCATGGTGCAGCAGACCTCTCCTGTCTCACCCGCTGCTCCCTTCAGCAGTGTATTCCAGTAGATCTGCCTGTTCTGCTCCCCACTGTCTCTGGTCAACCACTTGCCCCCCTACCCCGACCTGCACCCCAGTTCTTGTATGCATAAATTAAAAAAAAATAATCCTCAAAGATAAGATAAACTTTCCTTTTGGCAACCATAAATGTAGTTATTTCAATTTGATGTACACACTTTAATTAATAAAATGGCAAGATTTTAAATACTTAGATGAAAGCTCTTAACACACACATAGTATCTGAGAAACTACATACAGTAAATAGTGTGAAGTCTGATACAACTGTGTTGACAAAAGGTACTTGTAGGTGTAACCTGAAGCTTTGGAATAATTTACCTTGATATACTGCCGCAGATGACCGAGCATGGTTCCGTGTTGTGCAAGTACCGAATGGCTTTTGATGCTCCTATTAATACACTGATCCGTATGTGCCAAGGGAGTGGAGTTGTGTTATCCTAGAAAGGCAATAGCAGGTGGTTTGGTTGCACTTTCTGAGTAAAACCATGCAAGCATTGATTACTTAGAAATATACCAAGATAGAGCTGGTGGTGAAGTAGAATGAGATGGATGAATCAACATTTTGATTTACTGTAACCTATTTTAAATTCAGGATAGGTTTGCTACTACTATTGAGAATAGTTCTGGGCTTCTTTATAGACAATGGGAATATCCAGTAACTTAAACATTAGCTTAATCAAAATATGGTTAATATGTATAAAAGTTGATTTAATAAGATTTTAAAAATTATTTCTGGCACAGTAGTCTATGTGATTGAGATTGATTTGTATTGTCATGCTAACTGAAATTTAACATATTTAGAGTCAATTTCTAAGTGTGTCTTTCAAACACATAAGAAATCATGGCATTTATTCAATCTCCCCTTTAGGGGATCTGTATCACTTTTACGTCTCTCTTTGATATCGAATGGTACTATGTGTAAAGTTATGCAAGTTAAAATTATCTGAGAAATAGAAATAGTTGATGTAAAAAAATTTGAGATAAGGAACCAATCAGAAAAAGTATCCAGCAAATCTGCTTGCTCTATTGCTCAACACACAGTAACTTGGGAATTTATGCAACCTTCTGAAAGAAATCAGTTTATGGAGAAGTCCTCTAGTTCCTTGGGAAACCCATTTGCTATTCCTTTGTGTGAACATGCATTGATATCCAGCTCTCAGAAAGTGTCATCTGCTCCCACGGGACTTCAGAAGGTCACAGTATGGGGCAGAGAAACAGATATGACTTACTACACACTGTAATCTGTCAAAGAGCGATCCGTTCCTCATATATGGATACACCAGACAGAACTTCTCAGTCACTGTAAAATATGCAGCCAACTCTATTATGTTTGGATGATGAAACCTTGAAACAGAAGATTTTTAAATCCATCAAATTGTTTATTCAAATAGGAAATGAACAACATTCTGGTTGGGAAGTGGTAAGGTGGGGTGGGGAATAGGTCTAAAGTCAAATATAAATTTGGCTAAAGGAAAAGTAATTTCACTGGGCACATGACACAGATATGCCTTCCAAATTAGTCTCTAACAAACACTCATCATTCTTTGATTAGTTGTGATCATGCAAATGTAAATAAAATACCCAAATATAAGACAGAAAATTTAAGAGAGTAAAGATTTCTTAAGATATGAGGTATTGGGAACTTTGCAAAAGGAGAGAACATTATTTGATATGAGTTTATTTTTACCAACATGAAACCTAATATATTCATTTAATCAATAAATGAAGACTATGAAACTGAAATTACTCATTTCATTGCTTCATATATACACGTATAAGTAAAGGCACAAAAACAAGAGTGTAGAACACTGGTCATGCATCACTTTTGAGTACTATACCAGGTACAGTGCTAGGCACCAGTCTCGTAGCTAAAGCTCGTATTCTTATCTAAAATCCATGTGACTAGTAGAGTTTAATGGTGAAAAACATAACATTGATTTTTTTAAATCATAAAAGTCTATCAGTGCTAGATACATTTTTCAGGTTCCTTTCCTTTAAAAACTCAATTTATTTTTTTTTAAATATTTATTTATTTATGCGAACAAGCTGGGGTACAGGCCAGAGGTGTAGGGTGACGAGAGGGTTCACCAAAGACAGAGTGGGGAGCAGAACAGGCAGATGGACCGAAATACACTGCTGAGGGGAGCAGCGGGCGAGGCAGGAGAGGTCTGCCATGCCATGTGGGAATCCCCCTGGCCAGGCGTCGAGCTCGAGTTGCCGCTGCTGACAGCTCCACAGCGCAGCGCTTAACTGCTGCACCACCAGGGAGGCCTAAAAACTCAATTTCTTGTATGCATGTGTCATCACTGTGAAAACCAATGGGACCCAGGTAACAACTATGAAATATACAATATGTGAAATTCACATATTCTATAATGCAGTTCAATTCAACAATTATATTTATTGGACCCCTCATATGTTGTAGGCATGCTTGTGGCTATTAAAATAAAAAAAGCTGCTCTTTAAAAAATGGTCCTAACTTATAAAAGAGTCTTTCATTCACTTCTTCAGTAGCAAAACTTTCATATATATATATTCCTCTGATTCCCTTTATTCCCCTTCCTCAAGGAAGGAAGTATGCCTGTATGTATACAAACACAAAGAAAGATTTTATTTTTTACATGTTTATATTTTTAAAACACACCATTTACTGAATTTTGGGGAAAAGGATTTTATTTTCAATATGTGTGAAACTTCTGTGACATCTGATCCCTGCACCTCTGTCCATATCTATAAAACAATGGACTGGTAAGGAACTGAACTGGTGTCTTGGGTTGCTTACACAGCGATCTACACCACTCACTGGTTGATTCTCTTGCAAATTAAAATAAGTCAAAGAGATAGAAATCTTTTGAAAGCAGTAAATAGACACAGCCATAGCCTAGTGTTCTGCTCTGTTGAGGAAATGACCATTTGCTTATTTTAAAATATTACTGGTTGATCAGAAAAATGGACTTTTCAGAAGTCAGCAAGATTTGGAACATGAAGACACCATAGAGAAAGATTGTTGGTTTTGAGTCTATGAACTCATCACCCATCCTTTCACTACAAATTTTTGTCACTGGGGTTTTAGATTTTATATGTATCTGAAGATAAGTAAACCTGATACCTTCGACATCAATTCCAAAAGTATTTCTAAGTGTCTACTACAGATAAAACATGATGCAAGCTACCACGATGTGCAGAGAAGACAAGCTTGAACTGCAGACAATCTTGGGTCTTCTTTCTATCTGCTTGTGAATTTGGGTAAGTTATTTCATCTTTATGAACATGTTTCTCTTCTATGGTCTAACTGCATCTCCCAAAAGTTCATATATCCAGTGTAATGGTATTTGGGAATGAGGTTTGGGGAGATAATTGGGGTTAAAGTAGATCATGAGGGTGGGGCTTTCAAGATGGGGTTTGTGCCTTTATAAGAAGAAAACATCAGCCAGTTTGCTCCCTCTCTGTTCAATCCATGAAGATCCAAGTCGGATACGGTCATCAGCCAGTCAGGAACTGAATCTGCCTTGATATTGGACCCCCAGTCTCCAGAAAATTAAATCTCTGTTGATTTAGCCATCCAGCCTACTTGGTTATAGAAAAGATTAACACATTTTTCAACTATGAGTATTAATTAAAACACTTATTTCCTAAGGTTCTTATGAAAATTAAATGAATGGTTAAACATTTAGCCTAGTGCCAGGTTCTCAAAACTCTTTGCCCCCTTCCCTTCTATTGGGGAAGGAATGGAAGAAGTAGTCAGAAGCCACAGTCTGAGAAATTAACCAATTCATAAACAATTCTGTTTAAGGCACAGGAATTAAGAAATTCCCTTAATATTAAACAAATAAACTCATCATTGGGTCTCAGCTTGGATGCTACTTTTTCCAAGAAGCCAATTTTAAGCCCCACACCCCTATGCCTGCACTTCCCCAGTTACATCTCCTCCTCCTTCAACACTCTATCTACGCCTTATTTTATCACTTAATTTACTGAAATTGCCTATTTACTTATGTATGTCTCTCCTAATCCCATTTCAGACAGTTTGTTCTAAGAGAAGAAGGCTCTTTTCTGACATTCATTAGCAAATGGCTGAGAGAGGGAGACTGAAGATTTAGGAAGTGAGTTGGATCTTAAAAAAATAAAAGGTAGGATCTCTCTATTTCCTCATCCTCAAAATGGGGATCATAACTTATCCCATAAAGTTGTTGTGAGGACTGAAGAATTAATACATGGAAAGTACTTGGCATAGTGCCTAAAACTAAATAAGTATCAGCAATATAATGGCAACCAGGAATATTTAATATCATATTTGTTAATTTTCTCTGAATTAATATATAAATACCTCACCAGAATAAATCCAAATGGATCATATATATGTAAAAAATGAAGTCATAAAAGCACTTCAAGAAAATGGCAGAATTATTTTATAACTTCTCAGTGAGGGAGGCCTTTTAAACTATGATATACAACCCAGAATCCACAAAAGGCAATATAGGTTAAATTCAGCTACATTTAAAGCCATTCCCTCAAAAGAAAAATTACAATAAACAGAGGCAAATGACAATCTATAAAACACTATTTGTATCTTGTAACATAAAAATAGGACTAACTTTCTCTAATATATAAAATGGTCCTACAAGTTGTCACTACAGTCTAGTAAAAATTTTTACAAAGGAAAAGGATAGTAACAGATGTTTCATAGAAAAGGAAATAAACCTCTTAATTTGTGAAAAGATTCACTCATAATAGAAAAAGAAATTTAAACTATACCAAAAAATAAACAATTTCCATCTATCAGATTGGCAAAAACAAAAATTAACTATAACTCCATGTTGGCAAGAAAGTGGGACTCCTTACAATAGCTAAGGTATGGAAACAACCCAGATGCCCAAAAACAGATGACTGGATCAAAAAGATGTGGGACATATACACAATGGAATACTATTCAGCATTCAAAAATGATAAATACATGCAATTTGCAGCAACATGGATGGAACTAGAAGGAATCATGCTAAGCGAAGTAACCCAGAAAGAAAGAGAAAAATATCGAATGGTTTCACTTATAACAGGGATATAGGAGAATCAAATATGAGAGAGACACCCAGAGAGGGAGGGGGAGGATAAGGGCTTAAAATGGGGTAAAAAAGGGCACAAGGGACCGTGGTGATGGGTCACAGGTGAATTGGTGGTGGGTTACCCAAGGGGAATACACAATGTAAAAGATATAAATAACAATAAAAAAAAATTAAAACAAAACAAAAAAGAAAGTGGGACTCCTATAATACTACTTGTGGAAATTTATCTTGGCTATACACAAACAGGTACAAAATAGCAAATCTAAGATTTCCTTGTTGTAGAATCATAATTTTTAACATTAAAAGATTAGAAAAAGGAGAATGATTAATTAAATTACAGTGTAGCATACAGTGGAATACTAAAATAAACAAAACGAATAATATATTTATGCTACCTCTTGTGTGAAAAGAGGAAACTGAAAAACAAAATACATATATGCTTATGTGTAAAACAACTTTGAAAAAACGTACAAGAACCTGATATCTCCATTGCTTTTGTGAAAGTTAGCTGGACGGCTGGATGATGGTGGAAGAAAATCTTTTCTTGGCTTACCTCTATGCACTTTTGAAATTTTGAAATGTTTGGACTTATTACTAATCCATAAGCAGATAAATAAAGTTTAAATACAAACCCTCTATTACAATTTTGGTTTTATTTTTTTTTAATATTTTTTAAAAAATTTATATCTTTTACATTGTGTATTCCCCTTGGGTAACCCACCACCGATTCACCCGTGACCCATTACCACAGTCCCTCGTGCTCTTTTCTACCCCATTTTGAGCCCCTAACCTCCCCCTCCCACGCTGAGTGTCTCTCTCTCAATTTTGGTTTTAGAATTTATTGAGCAAACTATACACATTAAGTTTTTATGATTAGCCTCTAATGTTTTGATTTCTGGTCTTAGGTATAAAAGGAGAAAGATTTAGTATAAAGTTTCCTTACCAGCCCTTTCTCCCCTTTACATATAAGTTTAGAAAATATCTGAAAAGAACATTTTCTATTTGTGAAGGGTGATGAGTGAACGCTGTTGGGTTAGGGAACTTGATTGAGACAGGATGCACAGCTGCAAATATGAATATATATATGAAAATGAAGTCATTTTAGTTTGTCTCCAAGGAATCTCAGGCTCGTGAATGAATTCCCAGAAAATCATATGCACATCAAAAGCACTTGATTTCTTTGTCAAAAACTCTTTCTGAAGACGGTTTTATGGGTGAAACAGTTTCTTGACTGGAATGTCTCTAAGGAAGGGGGAAATGGTAAAATATATACAATTCTAATGTTTTAAGAATTATTTTATATTCCACTATGTTAGTCACACATGATTTAACCCACTTCCTTGTGACAGCTTCTTGTTAAAATATGTTCAAGGGAATTATGTAAATAGTCTGTTTTAAAATGTATTCTAAGGAATAGACTAAAACAGATGTCAAAAACTTAGCCAATGTTCTAATATCCAATCCACATTCATTAAATGTCAAACATGCCAAGCACTGTGTTGTGGAATCAAAGATGAACAAAAATGAAAATCAGACACAAAGGCAGAAATTCCAGACAAAATATACTCACAATAATAAAACTTCAAGCTCAGATAAAAACTTCTTCCATTGTTTCTTCCATTGCACATTTTTCTCCTAAATATCATACAGAAAAATAAGAAGAAAAATAAGGGAAGCATCTCTATTTCTGGAATTCCTAACCCAGGAATTTCAGTCTCCTAATTTCAGTCTTCCTGAAATTAGATGAACTTCTTGGTATAAATGCATATGAACATTTTCTGGGGGAGAGGATCCTTAGCTTTCATCAGATTTTCAAAACTCCACTAACCCCAAAATAGATTTAGAACCACTGCTTCTGAATTAAAAGCTTTTCATGCTCTGTGCCATGTTGCCATCAAACTCATTCACCATATTTTGCAGACATAAATATAAATTCAAAAATATTAAAGTTATTCAAAGAAAATGGAATAACTTGATCTCACAAAGAATGCAGTTGGGGAAGACTATGTTCTAGTCAGAAGGGACTTCATTCATCAGGCTGGTATGACCTGTATCCTTTGCATCTGTTGGTTTAATTTTTCCTTTGTATTAATTTTGAAAAGGTGGACTTACTGAGGGGCCTCCCTGGTGGTGTAAGGGGTTAAGTCTCAGCCTATGAAGCTACCTGCAGCCACTGCAGCACAAGTTTGATCCCTAGCCAGGGAGCTTCCCACATGGCGCAGCAGACCTCTCCTGTCTCACCTGCTGGTACCCTCAGCAGTGTACTTTCAGTAGATCTGCCTGTTCTGCTCCCCACTCTGTCTCTGGTGAATCCTCTCACCCCCCACACCTCTGGCCTACACCCCAGCTCTTGTATGCATAATTAAATAAATCTTTTTTTTTTAATGGGTTTACTGAGCAAATGAAAAACCCAAGGCTTTATGTAAAAACAAATTTTCAGAAGCTAGTCCGGTGCCTGACATATGAATATTTATTGAATAAATTAATGAAGACAGTGATATTGAACTGAGGACCTGCTGTGTACCTGGCACTATTCTCAATACCTCCATATACTTCCTGACATTGCACATTCCTGAATTCAGATTCTTAACTTCTATCATGAAAGAACTGAATTAAGCATATCCCTAGGTCCCATCAGCTGTAAGGTCTATCATTTGCAAATTCCTAGATGGGGCAGAGCTTTCATAGACCTGTATTCAGAAATGAAGAGTGAGAAATTTAGGAATTTGGGAAGTGAACCCAGGAAGTCAGAAACAATAAATGATGCTAACAAATCATTTTCAAGGATCACTTTATGAAAATTTATATATAAAAATGAAGACCAAAAATGTTGCCCTGGGAGCCAGGAGGACTGGGTATCAGGTCTGTCTAACTTTACTCATGAGTTATGACTACTTTGTTAGCCACTTAACCTCCCTGAGGCCATAGTTGTCTTAATCTGAGAAGTGAACGGGTTAATAACTGTGTTCATGTTAGTTAACCCAGCAGTTACTGCTCAGAGTGTGATTTGTGGACAAGGAACAGCAGCTTCACTGGGAGCTCGTGAGAAATGCTGACTCCCAGGTTTCTGCCCAGGTGTGCTGAGTCAGAATCCGCACTGTATGATCTCGAGATGATTTGGATGCAGCGATGTAACACACAAAATACATTTCCCTGCTTCTATGAAAGGTCATTGAAATTAATGCTTCAATGTTACAAAACCATATTGTGTTTTTTGTTTGTTTGCTTGTTTTTGGTAAAAGATGCTCTGTGGTTAAGGTTTCATTTGATTTTCTCATCTTTCCTATACTTTCTTAATAGGTGATTTCATACACTCACACACACACGGGGGGTGCTTTATAGTCTATAGGTCTTAGTGCCTTTGTATTCTACTATCTTTTTACTAATAGTGATTAGCAACTAAATTCTTGAAAAGGGTAGATGTGGTTCATTCAATTCATTAAATAAACATTTACAAGGAGCTTCTGTGGGCCAGACCCTGTTACAAGGGTCTGGGATACAAAGATAAATAAGAGCCCTTTAAAGAAAACCAGCTAGGTCCTGGGAGAGGGGGATGAAGAAATCAATACTGCAGATAATGTGATGATGCTGTAGCTACACTTAGGAGGTCCCCACAACTGTGCTGGGGGTTGGAAGCTCTCAAGGAATTGGTCATTGACTCTGGGACAGGAAGGAAAATGGATCTAGAAGGAAATGACACCCATTCTGAAGTCAGACACGAAAACTCCCCAAAAAGAGTGTGAGTTGGCAGATGTAGAAAGAAGAGGAAAATAGATGGAATGAGCCTTTGGGGAATGGTGGTAGGATTCAACCATAGGAGAACACACAAATGGGGCAGAACACATTGCCCCCAAGAAACAGGCTTCAGTTAGGCCTTGTTAGAACAAACACATTCTTTTTATTGAATGGTTTTACCAGTAGATGAGTTCATTTCTTTATTAGATGAGTTCATTTCTTAATTAGAATTATTTATCTCATAATTTTGAGATGTTTATATAGAATTAGTGCAGTGAAAAATGCAATTCAGGGAAATGAAGAAATCAGGTTATAATTTTTGTTGTTGTTTTTTTTTTTAAAGCTCTACAGTCTAAGCAAAGTAGGAATCATCTCATATCCCTCCTTCTCCACTACTTGCCCAGCCCTCATTAGACTGGCTATCACCTCATCTTATAGAAGTGTCTTCCCCTTGCCATTCCCACTATCTCTGCCCTGGCTTCAGTGGTTGAACCACCCAAGGAGCTTCTTAAAAAAACTGAGGCCTGCCATCATAGCTACTCTGGCTTAGCCAGTTGCTAAGGGGTTTGTTCTTTAAAAATGTTCCCTAAGTGAGTCTAATATTAGGGTTGAGATCATTGGCTTACACACCTTATTTTACACATCTGAAATATCCCTCTACCAGATCTTTCTACCTGCAATCTAATTCTTGCCATGTTTCCTCTAATGCCCCTGGCAACTTTCAGTCCATCATCTAACTTGTAAGTAAAGTTGTATCTCAAAAAATGCAAATATAGTCCTTTCACTCTCCTACTTAAAAACCACTCACAGCCTTACCCTAGTTTTCCTGTATAATCTTCTGCCACTACCTTCCCACTAGCCTCTGCTCCTTGGAGTGATCTGTTTTTCATGAGTAAGACATACACTTTCATGCACACACATCTGGATCTTTGCACTTGCTATTTCTTCCACCTAGAGAGTACTTCTCCCTTATAGCCTGCCAAAATTCTCCTTACTCTTCAAAATGCAGCTGAAAAGGCACTTGCTATTATCCACTATTCCATATATTTATTCCAGAAATGTTTATTGCGTGGGTACTCTGTGCCACGCACGCTTCTGGGTGTTGGATGTGTCCCTTCTCTGATGCTACCTTTTATGTGGTCCCCTGATCTTTTGTACAAATCTCTGCTAAAGCACTTTCCACTTTGCAGTTTAGTCTTTTCTTTACCTGGCTCTTTGCTCCATAAGACACTGAATACCTTGAGAATGGAACATGTTTAACTTTGCCTGCTCCATGTCTGGCTCATAAAAAGAGCTTAGTAAATATTTACTGACTGTTGACTAACAGTGAAGAATGTGGGGAGCTCATCTTTTTTTTTTAAAGATTTATTTATTTATGTGTACAAGCTGGGGTGTAGGCCAGTGGTGTGGAATGGTGAGAGGATTCACCAGAGACAGAGTGGGGACAGAGTGGGGACAGAGTGGGGAGCAGAACAGGCAGATCAACTGAAATACACTGCTGAGGGGAGCAGCGGGCAAGTCAGGAGAGGTCTGCTGCACCATGTGGGAAGCTCCCTGGCCAGATTGTGGGAATCTCCCCAGCCAGGGATCGAACTCGTGCTGCAGTGGCTCTGTATAGCTTCATAGTGCTGCGTTTAACCCGTTGTGCCACCAGGGAGGCCTGGGAGCTCATCTTTTGTGTGTATCTCTCTTGGACTGCGAAAGCCGCCCCCCCAAGTACCCTCTTTGCTATGCTGACTGCAGCCAGTTGTCCTATAGCCTCCTATGATGCTCGCTTGCTGCTCCTACTTGAAGACTCCTCTTTCCAGCTCCCTGAACTGCAAGAGAAATCAATTTTAAAGTAGTGCTGCATGCCAATCTCCGGGTTGGCTTGTGAAGCAGCCTGGAGAGGACACTGCTAATCAAAGAAAATCCATAAAAACTAGAGCAGACTAGTACAATCTGACCAGAAGTCCTACAAGGCTTTTCAGAAAAATCTTTCTCATGCAATACATCTGGAGATGGGAGGGATTTAACTTCCACATTCCTGCAAGACAGGCATTCATTTCTCATTTATTTCTCCAGTCAACTGAGGCATATATCTTATTTCCATTTATGAATCTTATATTCAAACACACCTTTCAATGTTGATGGAAAATGACATTTTAATATGAAATATGAAAACTACATGGATTTGGTATCCTGTGGTAGCAATTCTTTCCATACCTGTTTAAATAATTTAATGGCATATGCTTGGTTTTGGAGTTCCGTTCTGTACACCTCAAACATCTCCCCTTCTCCGATTAAGAAGTCTTTGTGGAAGTTTTTGGTTCCCTCTAGAATGTTTTGAAAGCTGATGGGAGATTTAAACGGTATTCCTTAGGAAGAGAAATGGGGAAAAGATAAGTTATCTTTTCTCTTTCTAAAAACTGATGCCACCAGTATAAAGAAACAGGACTTACTTATTAAAGCACAAGAGAGTCTAGTGGAAAGTTAAAACCAAAACCAAAGCCCACCATATGCTCTCCACTTTTACTCAGTTCTGGCGCCCCCACTCTACAGAACAAATGACATTTTAGATATTTGGTAGTGCTGTAATTTTATCACCTTTCTAAAGAGATCAGTCAGAGAGCTTAGTTGGGCAAACTTTTCCAAGTTTCTGTTTTGTTGTCATTAGGTTAACATATTGCTGTTGACTTACTATGAACCTAAAACCAATTTAAAAGTTATAGAAATGGAAATCTTCATATGATTAAACAATATTTTCCAAGTGTGATGGACAGGAACACTTTTCATGAGCCAAATTCTCTAAATGCCTAATTTACTTCCTCAGAGTAAATTAGGAAGATGCTTCAGCTTTTTAAAGAATCATCTACAGCAGAGACTGGGAGGAAACATTTAAATGGTAATCAAATACAAAGTCAAAGGGAGCTTTCATTCTTCATTGGCCAGTGGATTTCAATATAACAATAATATAGCATCATCCATCAGAACTGTGTCAGTCACAACTGCAGATACTTCAATATCTATGATAATTTGATCCTTATTCTGCATATTAGTTAATATGTTTATTAGATACATCTTCCTCTAAATTCACTTAAAGGAAGTATGCTTTAAAGAAAAAATTTACTTTTTACCTTTTTTATTACGTTCAGAAGTAAGAACATTATCTGATGTGACATTGGTTGGTTCCTAAGAGAAGAAATACATACTAAAGTAATTCTATTTCATAAGTTAGAAAGAATAGAACCTCAAAAGAAATCCAAATCTCCCCCTGGGACTACAGAGTGCAATAGAGTTGAATCTAATTTAGAAGAAAGCTAGTAGAAAGAAAATTTATTTTATTCAATAGTATTCTTTGCCATATAGATTTAAGGCACCCATACCAACTATTAAAACTCAGTATCAACATCATAGTCAGTTACAGTCGATTTTAAATGACTTCTAATGTTATAAAAAGATCACTGTTAAGTTGCTCTAATAAAAACTAACAGGAACATGAAAAACATCAACTACAACAAGAAAATTAAAAGGTGAGTTAAAACAAATGCATAACTCACACCTGTCATCTTTGATAGATCAATAAGGAGAAAGCTCTTAACTCTTTAAGTATTTATAAATCTCTGATTTCCTGAATCCCAAACTAAACATAGAATAATGAAAGAGCAAAGGATTTTCTGTTTTTAAATAAGTACCCACGGGTTCAGCATTTTTCTGTTGAGGTAATTCCTTATGCTCAATTACATATGCAACAAAGTTCAGGAGTTATTATCTATATAAATACACTACCTTGGGTGACATATTTGGAACTCCTTCTTCTTGAGGGCTCTGTTTTAAAGGATTCAAAATTGTTCCTGAAAGAGAAATAAGGAGAGCTAGATAAAAAAAAAAAAATTATGTCCTACTAAGCATACTTTTTTCTTTTTTCTTAGACAAGTGAAAGTAAATACCTTGTTAGTAATGTTTACTTTTAAAGCTCAGTTCATTCCGATTGAATGGTTGCAAATTTACATCTGTGAAAAACTTTCTAAGTCAAATATTATAGAAACATAATTTTGTTGACTTAAAGAATAAACAGCTATGTTAAATTGTTAGATATGATTAAAAATATACAAATATGAAGTAGAAAATTAAAGGAAAAAGCAACTGTTATTTTTTTTGCACAAATATTCTAAATTTTTACAAATCTAGAATTATATCTTCCTGAGTTAGTTTATTTTTTATTCAGTCTTGGGTTATTGTGTTTTTTTATATTATCAACCAAAAACAATACCACTCCTGTGTAAGTTCTGTTAATTGTAATTCTCTCTGAAGTGAGGTAGCCTATGTAGCTTCCACCAAAAGATAAAAACTCTATTATAATTTTATGTCATTTCTGACATCTTGATTCAGATTTTAGAAAAAAAATTACTTTACCTTCTAACTTTTCTTAGATTATGTTCTAACATTTCTTAAATTATTTTGCTTAGAAGATAAGCAAAGAAACAAAATTGATAAACTTTCCTGAATGCTATAAGCCAACTGATACCAATTGAAATTTTCAGGCAAAACAGAATAATATACACATATTTTACAAGTGAACATTAAGTATTCTCTAGAATAGAATTTCATAGGATTTCATAGGATTAAAATCTCTGTCAGCAATGAAATTAAAGCAGGTATCAGTAGCAAAGGTAAATTTGGAAAATTCACAAATACATGGAAGTTAAATAAAAAATTCATAAATAACTAACGAGTCAAAGAAGAAATCACAAAGGAAATTAGACAGCATTTTGAGATGAATGCAAAGAAAAACACAACAAACCAAAAATTAAGATATGGCGTAAAATTAGTGTTTAAAGGGGAAGGATAGCTGTAAATGTTCACCTTAAGAAAAAGGAAATAGCTTGATCAGAACATAATCTTTCACTAAAACAGTACTAGAAAAAAAAAGAAGAGCAAACTAAATTTAAGGAAACAGAAGGAAAGAAGATTAGGGTGGAAACAAATAAAATACAGAAGAGAAAAACAAAAGAGAAAATCAAAGAACCTGAAGCTGATTCTTGAAAAAAATCAACAAAATTGACAATCTTATTGCTTGATTGACCAAGAATGAGAGACTCAAATTACTAAAACTATGGGAAAAAAAGACATAACTGCCAACCTTACAGAAACAAAAACAACTATAAAAGAATACTTTGAACAACTGTATGTCAACAATTTATATAACTCACATGACATAAACAGATTCTTACAAAGACATAAACTACTGAAATTAGTCCATGAAGAATTATACAATAAGAATTGACCTATAGGGCCTCCCCAGTGGCGCAGCAGTTGGGCGCTGCGCTGTGGAGCTGTCGGCAGTGAGTTCGACGCCCGGCCAGGGAGAATCCCACATGGCGTGGCAGACCTCTCCTGCCTTGCCTGCTGCTCCCCTCAGCAGTGTATTTCTGATCTGCCTGTTCTGCTCCCTGCTCTGTCTCTGGTGAACCCTCTCGCCGCCCAAAGCTTCTGGCCTGTACCCCAGCTTGTATGTATAAATAAAAAATAAATCTTTAAAAAAAATTAAAAAAAAAAGAATTGACCTATAACAATGAGAGAGACTGAAGTAATATTTTAAAATTTCCACAAAGGAAAAACCACACTCAGATGGCTTCACAGGTGAGTTTTACTAAACACTTAAAGAAGATTTAATACCAGTTCTTCATAAGTCCTTCCAACAAAGAAGAGGCAAGAACAAATTCCAATAATTCTATGAAACCAGAATTATCCTAATACCAATTGCAGACAAAACATCATAAGAAAAATACAAACCAATATCCTTTATGAATGTAGATGCAAAAATCCTCAATAAAATATTCATAAACCAGATTCACAAAAGAATAAGGACTAGGTATCATGGTGAAGGGGGATTACCCCAGCAATCCAAGATTAGTTTAATATCATAAAATTAACAACCGCTGATCATTAAAAAATAAATGCAGGATTTCTTCTTTGCAAGTGCAGAGCTTTCTTTCAGTGATAAGGTAGAGGTTCAAGTACACTAAATATCTTACCAAAGAACAAGTGTGCAAAAATACAAAACTAAATATATACCTGAATAAAAGGAACCAAAGAAAAAGGAAACTGATTCAAAAGAGTTTCCAACTGAAGAGGCCTGAATCTGTAACCTAAGACCCATATCACTCTTGTTGATGAAAACAAATCTAAACTGGAATAAACAGTTAACATTAAGAGATTGTTTTATTGACAAAGAATGAATAGAGAAAACACCAGGAGCTCTACTTATTGGGATACTCTAAATGTAAAATGTGACAAAGCGTCAGAGACAGACAAGACAGAGAAAGAATTAGATCAGTGAAGATAAAAGAGAAAGTCCAGGATCGTACAGAAGGTGTCATTTACTTTAAAATACAGGTGGGAGGATCCTATCATATTTTAAACTTCAAACCACTGATAGAACAAATGATAGCATTATTTATATTTTACTCAAGTACTGTCAGTCTGATTATGATTCTGGGAGTTTCAGAGTTTTGGACAAAGAGCCGATTCTCTTAGCTATAAATGAAACATTTCAAAAAGTAGAGTTTATGGAAGCAGAACATATTTTTCAATTCAAAACTATGAAGTGGTAATAAGGGATGTGTTGTCTAAGTTAGACAATAAAGAAAGAAAAGTGTAACATACACACATACACAAAGTGAAGCTGTAAGGCCCCTTTCAGAAAAAAGCCACAGGCAAGGAGTCACTGACATATAGCATGACCAATAAATGTCCTAGATAAAATGCAATAATTAAATTTACAAATTACAAATCCTGTCAAATGAACTGAGAGTCACATCAAAAATGAAATAGTCACCATGGTTTGTAATTAACTGGATAGCTCGCTGATGCCCCATGCCCTGAAGAATCTCTAGCAGGTCCCCGACGGTCTTGTTCTTCTGTGCCCAGGACCAAAGTAATTCTCTTGTTCCACTTTTCCCTTGGTCTACGTATTTTTCAATGTGACGAACATCCAGCCAACTGCTTGAAAGCCGCTCTGCTGTAGAAATTACAAAAGGAGAGACCTAAGGATAGTTTACTTTCATTTGGAGGCTTGTTTTTGTGTATCTTAGATTATGTTTTATTTCCCTTTGCTTATATATTTTTATTTTGAATTAATTTCAGCATATACTCTTCTCTTCACCCAACTTTTCCTAATGCTAATATCTCATATAATCACAATAGAATTATTAGAACCAGTGATAACTCAACTGCAGACTTCATTCTAATTTTAGCAGTTTTTCCACTAATGTCCTTTCTTTGTTCTTAGATCCTATCAGGTTGCCTGCACTATATTTACTGTTATTTCTCAATCTCCTATGATCTGTGTTCCTCAGTCTTTCCTTGTTTTTCAGAACAGTGAAACCTATTGTGTCCTCAGAGTACAACAGCAAGAATTTCATGATGTTGATGTATTATCATTGGCGATGTTGATCTTGATCACTTAGTTATGGTGGTGTCTGCAGATATTTCCAATGATAGTTAGATATAACTAGAATACACACACACACACACACACACACGCATAGAGAGAGAACATGTAGAGATAGATAGGATTAGAAGGAATACAAAAAGATAGACTATAATAGACTATAAATTATTTATTATATAATATATGGAATTACTATAATTATAATTAGTAGCTATTTCAGGGGAGATATTTTGAGACTATAGAAATATTCTACTCATATTTGTGCATACAGATTTGCATCCATCAATGGATGTCAGAATTTTATATATATAAAATTTTATATATTTATATATACTTTATATTATAAATATATTTTAAATATTTAATATATATTATTAAAAAGAATTTTATATAATATAAAATATACACACACATACATATACACACACACATGCTTAGTTTGAGGGAGCAGAGGGCTCAAGATGGGGTCCAAAAGGGATCTTGACCACTTTTTGTTTAGCAAGACTGCTGGGCCATAACTTTACTGTTGTCCAGTAAGAGAGGGGAACAACAGCATCCAGAAGGCAAGGAAGATAACAAAAAGAGTTTGGCATTCTTGCCCTGAAATGTGCACAGATGTTTTATTCCAGGGCCAGAGCTGCTGGGTGAAGCAGGGAGGGACAGTTGCAGCTTTGGTGAATTCCTGTTCTACCCCACCTACACATTTTAAGTTCATCAAGAAGGTATTCATTCCTCATCTGGAAGAGATAATGCCTCACAGAGGCAAAGACTATCCAAATGCCAATATATGTTTTAGATAGCTTATCACCAAAGAAAAGCAAGGGGTTCTTCAAAGCAAAAATATTTGGCAATCTGTGGTAGCTGTGGTATATATAATATTTGATGATGTAACTTGCCTATTTGGCCAAGGCACATTTTTTCCATTAACACTTTCTAGAAGATCTTGGAGGTAACACTGCAAGTCAGTGTAGTTCAAACAGTTGTTGAGTATCTACTGTTCAGTAATGTCATATACAAAATGGGAGTGGAGAATAAAGAGGGGGCCTGACTAAAGATGGGGGCATCATAGAAGACCTCCTAGAGGAGTGGTTTCTGGAGCTTGAGTCAAATTTAAAACTATGAGTAATTCTAAAAAGAGGTCAGTTCTGAAGAAATTATTGGATAGGGTATGCTATTTGAGGAGAAAACAAGACAAAAGTTTGAAAACAAGACAAAAGAGTAAATAAACTCTGAGCCCTACAGGCTCTACTGGCTTCCAAGGAGAAAAGTCACCAGTCATGACGGAACATCCCTGTGGATCCCTGTGGACTCTTGGGGGAAATGCAGGAATATGCGGGTTTAGTGCTGGCTCTGCCATGGCCTGTGGTGCAACTCCAGGCAGCCGTGGCCTCACCGAGAAATCTCAACCTTCTCTTTAGTAAATGTCCTTTGAAGTAGCCCCTCCCAACATACCCAAAATTTGACTGCCCTTTTCTGGTCTGTTGATTATATGAGCACTGACTTAAATACACGTACAATCTTTAAAACACATCATAGCCTCAAAATGAACATCCCAATGGGGGGAACACTATCGAATTTCAGCAAAGGGAAAATTTAGATTTCTACTTGCTCTAAATTAATAAGCTAATTTTTATAGAATACTAGGCACAATGTACCACATAAATGAATAATTAAAACTCACATAACATACAACGGAGCTATTTTTTTTCTTTTTAATACAACAGTCTCCTCTGTACTTGGTATCTTTGGGATGAGACACGTGCACCTAATTTAACAGGAGTGAAGAAAGACGGTCTCTTGGGCAGCCACAGCCAGGGAGCAGCTGGCTTGGCAAGAGGAGTGGATGGGGAGCAAGGCTGAAATAGACTGAGTGAAGGGGAGGAGCCTGTCAGATAGGAAATTATTCCAGAAATGGAGAAAAGGGCAAGAGAAGGTGATGCGGAGGCCGGTACACTGCAAGCAACCACGAAGTCCCTCCTCCCTTTGTAAAAATGCGCTTAGCTCGCAGTGGATGTTCAGTACATATCTGCTGAATGGCACCCGGAAGGCCTGGTGTTAGCGTAAGAAGTTAGACTTTAGGGCCTCCCTGGTGGTGTAGGGGATTAAGCCTCAGCACTACGAAGCTATCACGAGCAACTGCAGCACGAGTTCGATCCTGCCCAGGGAGCTGGATCTGACCCACATGGCGCAGCAGACCTCTCCTGCCTGCCCGTTGCTCCCCTCAGCAGCATAGTTCAGTAGATCTACTACCTGTTCTGCTCCCCACTCTGTCTCTGGTGAATCCTCTCACACACATACCCCACCCCACACCTCTGGCCTACACCTCAGCTCTTGTATGCATAAAGAAATAAATCTTTTAAAGAAGGAACTTAAACTTTATCCTGAAAGTGCATGGGCCAATGGAAGGTTTCAGGACAGGTGGCGCCAGTTTTCATTTTCAGAAGATCCACCTAGTGAGCAGCACAGTATCAGGTGTCTCCTATACCCCATTCGCACATAAAAAGGTATAAACAGTCTATTCTCCAGGATCCTCACAGTAGGAAAGGAGCAGTTTATAACTGGGAAATTTTAGAATTAACTTTGTAAATACCAAGGGATGTCAGATTTCCCGCATAATTTTATTTCCCATTTTTTCTTTCTTTTCTCAATTTTTGAATTTTCTTTTAGCAGTGCAACAGGTCACAATTCTGTGCTCTCCCATCCTGTGACTTCGCTAAGAGAATAATAATGTAAGACACTCTCACTAATTTCTTTCAGAGATTTAGCTGGAGTGTAAATGAGCAGATGTCAAAGAAGTTGAAGTTTTAGTTCCCTAACAATGACCAGGAGCAAAGGGTTCTGGGTTTTCACTAAATCCAAATAAAGCCAGATTCAGCAAAGGCATTGTTCTTAGAGGAATAGTTTCTGCATGAAACAGTCCTGGGTTCAGTTACAATGGACACTGCCTGCATAGGTTGTTTCCAGGACTGAAAATGAAATATGTTTTCTCTTCTTCTGGTGCCTCACAGAGCAATCTTAATAGTTTTTCTCCAGTGATGATGTTTTCTGAATAGAAAACCACTAAGAGAGTATCATTAGCACCCATAAAGTGTATAAATCAAATTCTATAAAACAAGAGATTCAATTTAATGGGACAGGAATGATATTTTTCAATATTCATAATCCTTCCTTGTTTCTTTTCAGAATATAGACATTTGTTTATTCACAATACTAGAAAAAAATAAAGAGTAAACTTCTTAATCACTGTGTTGTTAAGGAAATTCTAAATGAAAAGATAAACTAAGAAAAATATGTTGTAGTTGTAAATAACCAATTTTTGTTGGAAGACAAATCATTTGTTTGACAGGTATCTTGGCATAATATAAGCCAGAGTCAACCAGGAAGTTTTGAAATTAGTTTATCCAAAGATGCTGATTGCTTAATAATCATTCCGTGCTCAAAGGTCCTAAAGGTTCTGTTTTGAGGAGGCAGGACTGTCTAGGTAGTACTCACTGCAGGGGAATTCAGTTGCAGAAATCACTCTCCTTATGCAAATATGTCTCTGAAGGGGTTTTTTAGAATAACGCAACACACCCCTATTTGGAATCTTTGTATTTGCATACAACCACTTGCCAAAATCCCTAGGAAACTGAGACTGCTTTCTTTCAAAAAATTAAAACCGCTCAAAAGTGCAAGTTACCTCAAGTTCTCTCACCAGACTATAACATCAAGACACACTAGGTAATAAATTTTACAGGAGCTAATATTTACCCATAGTTAAGTTTGTGTAGACGTTTTACCCAGGCCTGAGTCAGGCTCCTACGCCATCACTGGGAAAGGCAGGGCATGATTTTTCTGGTATCCCTCCATCTGTCCTGTTCTCTCAATCCCAGATCCAGATAAGTAACTAACATTCACTAATGTTAACTAATATTAACATTAACTATCAGATAAGTTAACTAACATTAACTGGGAGAGATTTTTTTACTTATGCATATAGGAGCTGGGATGTAGGCCAGAGGTGTGGGGCATGAGAGGACTCACCAGAGACAGAGTAGGAAGCAGAACTAAAATACACTGCTGAGGGGAGCGGTGGGCGAGACAGGAGAGGTCTGCTGTGCCTGTAGGTTAGCTCCCTGGCCCAGGATCGAACTTGTGCAGCACTGGCTGCAGATAACTTCATAGTGCTGAGACTTAAGCACTTGAGCCACCAGGAAGGCCCTTGGGAGAGATTTTAAGAACAGTTCACCCTCAACATTAGCATTTCAGTCTGGAAATGCTGTAATTCCCCACCCAGGTAATGCTCAGTATTGTTTCCCCATATTTTCTTCCCTTGTTAAACTTCTTTGTAGTATCTAGAGAGATCTATTGCCTGCACTAACTTGGGAAATCCTTACAAGCAGGGTCTATGACATTGTATCTAGTAGTGCTTTTTCTTAGATTTTGCACAATAAGATTTTGGATGTTTAATACACATTGTCATTCATTCATTCATTCATTCAATCAACAGATATTTTCTGAAGGCCTATTCTGTGACAGGTATAATTTTAGATGCTAGAGTAAGGAAACCAAGCAAACAAAAATCACTGCACTTGTGAAACGCATTTCTAGATGGACATTAAACAAATAGAGAAAAATGCACATGTAAAATATGTGAGGGATGATAGAAAAACAGACCAGGGAAAGGGCCTAAGGTATCATGGGGACATCACTTTTAAAAGGACAGGTAATAGTTAATCAAAAACATGAAGGAGCTGAGGAAGTAAACTTCAAGGTTACCTGCAGGGAAAAAAAAAAAAGTTCCTTGTAAGTCCAAAGAGAACAGTATAGTATAGTTGAGCAAACAGAAGATGAACGTGAGAAAAGCGATGGAGGTCTCTGGTGTTTACTGCCAGAGCTCAAGCTTCTGGACGGTTTGAAACAGGATAATAACATAACATACTTTACAGGTTTAACAGGCTCACTGGCTGTTGTGTTGAGAAGCCAAGCAAGGGAAGAAGGGCAGTAGCAGGGGGCCTAGTTAGGAGAAGGCTGAAATTTTCCAGGTGGGACCTACTGGTTTGAACCAGGTTGACCGCGGTGGCAGTGATTAAGAGGTGGTCAGATTATTTGGTAGATCCTGAAGGCAGAGTTAATAGCACTTGCTGAGAGACGGGATATAGCTTGTGAGAGAAAGCAAGAAGTCACAAAAGAATATTTTCATCCTGAACAAATGAAGGATGAGGCGGCTGTTACCAGATGGGGAAAAATCTTTGGGGGAGAAGAACATTTTTTCAGTGAAATTGGAGATGTCTGTCCAGTAGGCAAGTAGACAGATGATGCTGATGTTCAAGAGAGTGATTCAGACTAGAAACTGGAGGGTCATTCACAGACAGGTGGAATTTACAAGATGTGGGTATCGTAGACAAACAGAAGAGAAGCAGTCCATGGACTAATCCCACGGACACTCTTAAGACATGACAAAGATGAATGTATAAGAGGAAAAGAGAGTGGTGTTCTAAGAAGTAAAGGAAGTGTTCAAAGAGGAAGAAGCAATCACCTGAGATCAAATAAGATGAAGACTGAGAGCTGACCATTGGTTTGAGCCATGTCTTCATCTTGAACAAGAGGAATTTCCATGATGCTGTGAGATGAAAGTTTGGTTGGAGCAGGTTCAAGGAAGAATGGAAGAATTATTGCTTTTTTGAGGAATTTTGCCATAAAGGGAACAGAGGAATGGGGTGGTAACAGAGTGGAAGTGAGATCTGAGTAGAACATTGTAAGATGAGAGAAATAAGGTAAGTGGTCAAAAGACAGACTATTTTTACAGAGGGTTAAGTGTAACTCTCGTTCCTTAAGTGTGGGCTGCACACAGTGATTTCCTTCTGAGAAGTGTAACATGAAAAGAGGAGAAAGAGTCATTCCATGTGTCGAAACGTGACAGACATACCGCAGCCTGGTTAACATCAATGGTGATTAGTCATGCAAACAGTTTGTACCCTTGACGTGATGTGATGAAAATGGCACAGTACCTCTGTGGTCCACTTCCCCAAATCCAAAAGCTGAGTCTAATTATGAGAAAAACATCAGACAAATCCCACTGGAGGGACATTCTATAAAACAGTGGACCTGTGTTGACCAGTACTTCCCAAAACTGTCAAGGTCACCAAAAAGAAGGAAAGTCTGAGAAACAATCACAGCCAAGAGAGGAGCTGAAGAAAGCAAGATGACTAAATGCAATCTGGATAAGACCCTAGAAGATAGAAGGGACATTAGGTATTAAAGGAGGAAATCTGAATAAAATATGGACTTTAGTTAATAGTAATGTATCACTAGTGCAACAAAGGTTCCTTACTAATGTAAAGTGCTAATGATCAGGAAAACTGGGTGCAGAATGTATGGGAAGGATGCAGAGTACATGGGAACTCTGTGCTATCTTCTAAATTTCTATGCAGTTTTAAAACTCTTGTAAAAAGGGCCTCCCGGTGGCACAGGGGTTGAGCGCTGTGCTGTGGAGTTGTCGGCAGCGGTGACACAAGTTCGACACCCAGCCGGGGAGAATCCCACATGGTGCGGCAGACCCCTCCTGCCTCGCCCGCTGCTCCCCTCAGCAGTGTATTTCTGATCTGCTTGTTCTGCTACCAGCTCTGTCTCTGGTGAGCCCTCTCGCCGCCCCACACCTCTGGCCTGTACCCCAGCTTGTAAGTATTAATAAATCTTTAAAAAAACAAAACAAAACAAAAAAAACCTCTTGTAAAAAAATAAAATCTATTTAAAATTTAGGGGAAAAAAGAGCATAGGCTCTGAAGTCTGAGCATCTGGCCAGAAGCCCAGTCTGTGATTTGCTCTATACTATGACTTAAGTAAGTTACCTAAATTCTCTGAGAGTCAGTTACCTAAATTCTCTGAGAGTCAGTGTCCCTATCTATAAAATGGAGCTAGGAAATATATCCACATCATACAAATTTTGCGATAAGTAAAGTAAAGTAAAGTGCTTAACACCGAGTGTCTGGTAACTAATAAGTGCTCATTAAATGGCATAAATTAAATATTGCTGTTACTAATACTCCTTTCAATTTTTATTGAATATTCACACATTTTATGTGACTTTATACTTATATTAAAGTAATTAATAATAATTCTGTAATAGGATAATTTTTTTCTTTTTTGAGAGGAAGAAATTGAATATAACCTATTACACAGTAGCTGTAAAAAGGGTTTGTCTCTCAGTGTATCCTATGTATTGAGAGGTTTACAGTGTGAGCTGTTCCCAACAATGTAATGTAAATACCATGTCATGGTAATGTAATGAAATAAGTTGTCACCAGAGGCTCTGTATATAGATTATCATGTCCGTAATGTACTATATGGTAAATAATATTTTCCAATTTCGGATCCTACTTTCATTAAAAAGCCATAAAATCATCAACATCAACCAGAGAATGTATTATTTTGTGATTACACTATTTTTAATAACAGTATCTGATAAAAAGTGATTTGAAGCTTAATATATGTAATGTGATTAAAGATAAAAAATTCAGTGGAGTAGAAAGTGTAGTAAAATAACTATTATGCACTGCTATTAAAGAAAAATTTGAACTTGCAAAAAGAAGATAAGGGTTACCAAAGGGAACAGAGGAAAAGGTGGAGGTGTTGTGGGAAGGGAGGCGATGGCGTATGGGAGCGGGTGGTTTGGGGGAGGGAAAAAAACAAAAACAAAAAGGTAGCTATCCTATATAGAGAATGTTACACTTAGATTTGAGTATGTACTATTTAAAAAAAAACAACATTATTTTTTTATAAAAAGGTTCTATTGGAGAACAGAATTTGGCTTAAGTAATAGCTCCCAAACCAGGTTGTGCCTCAGACTTCCTCAAGGGGTTAGGCAAAAAAAGCAGGAAGATGCTGAACCCTCAACCCAGACCTACTGAACCAGCAACTCCAGGGGTGGGGTCTGGGGACTTGTAGTTTTAAAAGATTGCACAGGGAGGGCCTCCCTGATGGTGCGAGGGGTTAAGTCTCAGCACTATGAAGCTATCCAGAGCCACTGCAGCACCAGTTCCATCCCCCGCCAGGTTGCTGACCCACTTGGTGCAGCAGGCCTCTCCTGTCTTGCCCACTGCTCCCACTGCTGAGGCAGTGTCTTCAGTCATTCTGCCTGTTCTGTTCCTCACTCTGTCTCTGGCGGATCCTCTCACCCACCCCCAACACCTCTGGCCTATACATTAGTTCTTGTATGCATAAATTAAATAAATAAATAAATCTTAATAACAAAAGAAGATTGCACAGGTACTTCCAGTTTGTGAACAACTGGTATACCTTATCCAGTATACTTTAGTCAGCTCATGCAACTGCTGTATGTTCTGCCTTCATCAAAGCTGCTTTTGTTAGCACAGCCTCATATTCATCATCATCAAAGAATCATGATCAGCTTGAGACTGTCATACCTACTACTACTGCAGTTGTTTTCTGTATGGAATTTTTGACCTTCTGTACTTTTGGACTCTCAGCAATAAAAGGACTATCTCCTTGACTTAGTTCCCAAACATTCTCCTCTCCCTCCTCTAAGGTCAATTTTCCCTCTTTGTCCCCTCCCCTCTCTTTCCTTTCACTGTACAAATAGAGAAACTCAGCATATTTAACAGAGGCAGTTGCCCTCAACCACCCTGAACTGAGCCAACTTTCCCTTCTTGCTGGGCCAGCAATTCATGAAGCAGCTGGCCTGTTCCAGGTCTCCTTTCAGAGCAATGTGAGCCAGACAGTCAGTAGGCACAACCATCTTCACAAATAATTATCACTGGAATATCAAGGCGTAAACATTTTAGATTCTCCCCCTAGGAGACAATGAATATACAAAGGAACTATGGCAATACTACATATAAAAATTGAACTCTGAGTCACAACATGCATCAACCAACCCAGAAGTTAATCTACTATCAATAGCAACCTGTTCAGGAAATCAAACTATTATCTGTAGTGACCAGTATAGGAAGCTACACAATACCCCTCCAACAATGGACTCTAGCCAGAACTTGATTAGTAGCTGTCAGCTTCCTATATTTTGCCCCCATTTCCAACTTAAGTCCAACTGTAGAAACCAAATATGCACCCCTAACAATCAAATAGAATGGCCACTTCTAATCAGCCGGTCTACAACTTCTCCAGTCCATCAGCCTCCAGTCAGGGCAGACCTAAAGTTTTCTTTTTTTTCCACTATGCTTTCCCACTTCTCCACTTGCCTTTCAGTCTCTTTCAAATGCAAGTGATGGTGACTGACTCCCTTGCTTTGAATGAGTAGCCTTTGCTTGTTCTCACTTAGGTGTCATTCATTTCCACAACTAGGAAAATGGGGCTGTATGTTCAAATGGCTCACTGTATTGTTCTTTCATGCCAGAAATGGCTGCACTTCAGGGAGCCTATGGGATATCGCAGAAAGAGCAGATAATATTGGTGACCTTGAGGAAGACATAGAGGGATGTAAAGAGAGGTTGTGGGTATAGACACAGACCCTGGATCCAGACTGCCATAGTTCAAGTCCTGGCTCTGTCACTTCCTACCTGTGCCAGTGTAGGTACATTATTTAACCAAGTTATACAGTTTCCTCACCTTTTGAAATATTGGTGATGATAATAGCACCTGCCTCATAGAGCAATTGGAAGGGTTATAGGAGACAACCCAGTAAAGCATGAATATAAGGGTTTCGGGGCTAAGAGAAAGGAGAGGGCACCCGGCAATGTTGTTGAAATTTGCAAAAAGCAGTAGCGACCTGGGATTGGGTACAATCTGCCCACTTTAGATGGACACACTTTCTTCCATTTTCAGTCTCTACAATTTGCTTCACTCATTTATGATACCTACCTGGCCCCATTCCCTACCCGTGGCCTGCACTAAAAACATTTTTCTCTCACAAATTTAGTAACTAGGAAACCATAGATACAAAACTGCTCTTGCCATTGTTATTTTCAAAAAGATGTGGTATGGGAAGGATCTTATCCCTCAAATGCTTATTGGAAATCTACTTTCCAGAAATCAGTGTCATATATCTACTGGGACTTTTACAAAAAGACAATAACTTAAAATTACAGAACTCATACTGTCTAAATAATATTTTTAATTTTAAAACAATTATATGACTAGCAACCCAATCCCATCTTGCAGAAAATGTGCTGATATTGTTCATCAACAGCAAATAAAATATTTTCCCCACTGTCTTCCACAATCCTTGATAAGAAAAAATGTTATTTCAAAGAATTAAGGCTGAGTTGTTTTGACATAATTGTGTTTATTTTCAACTGACATTAAGTGTGATTTCATGGAGTCTCAAATCTAACTAAAACCACCTGTGCTTAACAAAACAAGACTTTTGTCCGAATTATTTCTGACGATCATGGTCAACACTTCCAAGTGGCAGCTGCTTAAATTGTCAATGCCTACATTAAAGGAGTTTTGGCAACTTTCAGGATTAAAATAAAAAGCCATTCTGTAGCATAAACATCTATTTCACCAAATTGGATAAATAAGCAAAATATATTTAGTTAAGAAAACAGGGAGTCATGTAAATTACAAATAGAATTTCACTTCAGCATTCACTGAAATTTAATTAAGTTGGGCACTTGGGAGTGCACTGAAAACACCAGGACCAATATTTTAAAATTATAAAGATGTTCTAATATGAAGCTATATTCTGGGGGTAATATTGCCATGACAAGAAGTCATCACATCTGTGTTCTTATTTAAAATATTCTGAAGCAAATGCAAACTGGTCCAACCACTATGGAAAGCCGTATGGCATTTTCTCAAACTAATAAACGTGGAGCTACCATACCACCCAGCAATACCACTTTTGGGAATCTACCCAAAGGACACAAAAACACTAATTCAAAAGGATACATGCACCCATATGTTTATTGCAGCACTATTTACAATAGCTAAGGTATGGAAACAACCCAGATGCCCAAAAATAGAGGACTGGATTGAGAAAATGTGGTATATATACATAATGGAATATTATTCAGCATTCAAAAAAGATAAACACATGCAATT
>PVIJ01017659.1:0-28733 GCA_004024925.1 Scalopus aquaticus | reverse complement strand
CTTTATCACCAAATAGTCCAGTGGAGCAGGCCCGCACCACTTAGCCCTTCCCAGAGGATGGATCGTCCGGGCGGTTTCCACGCCTGTCTTTCCGGACGGTGCTGTTGTGAATTTCTGTGCGGAGTCATGTGGGGTGGCGCGATGGATTTTTTTTCAGTGAGTTGACAGTGTTCCAAAGAGGGCTGACCATCACACGCAAACAGCACCCCACACGGCCACGCTCTGGTCCGGGCCCTTGTGACAGGTGTTAGCTCTTTCAGGGAAGCGCTGAGCTGCAAAGCCAGCACCTTCCCTAGCGCCCTAGGCGGCCGGGTCAGCAGCCCGCGGCACCCTTCTCCCGAAGGCGCGGGGGCGGCGCATCTCCCACACGGAGGAGGGTTCTTTTTGCCGTTTGCACCCTCCCCTGTCTGCCGCCAACAGGACGGTGTTGCTCTAGTTTGCAGACACTGAGCGTCCACCGCAGGGAAGGCGATAATGTGCAGGCTTGGGCTGCTTGTCTTCAGAGGCCCCTGAGTGTATGGGGCCAGCATCTGAAGGCCCCCATGTCGGCATGGGGGTCTTGGGGGGCTGTGCACGGCCGGGCGTGTGAGCAGCCTGCCCGCCACTCCGCCACGGTGCCAGCATCAGCCTCCCAGTCTGAGGAGCCTGCAGACTTGGCCGACTGGCCCTGGGGAGGCCACTTAGCGCGAGTGGGCTGGTCAGGCCTCTGAGCCACTGGCCTCCGCGCTGTCCCCTGCGGCCTTGCTGTGTGGACGCAGGAGGCGCTGGGGTGAGTCGAAGGGACACGGGCCTGGGGGCGGGCACCTGCGCCGGGGGCGCGGCTGCGGGGGCGGCGTCTCTCGGAGGGGGCGCTCCGGGAAGATGGCGGCGAGAGGACGCGGGGAGTGACCACGGAGGAGGCGAGAACACGGGAGCGCGCCAGAGAGAGCCCGGAGACAGAGTGAAGGTTATCGGGGAGCTGGCGGGTCTGCCAGCCTCCGGGGCGCCCCCCCGCACCCTGCCGGGCCTGTCTGCAGGCTTGGCTGGCCGGAGCGCAGGTTAGGGGACAGGTGTGACGCCCCGTCCTCGCTGCTCTTCAGTGGCGATCCGGCCGCGCCTCTCGGCCAGGGGGCTCCCGGAGGGTCTGAAGGCCCCGAGACCAGGCGCCTGCAAACAGCGCGGGAAGCCGAGCCTGGGAAACCCGTTTCCTTTATCACAGGGTCTGGGGACCAAGCGCGTTGGGCTGAGGACGAGGTGGGACGGGCACAGGTGGTTGAAGTCGCCAGCTCCAAGGGGAGCGACTTTCCAGGCAACGCTGATTGGAGGTCAGGAGCTCATGGGCAAGCTCGGCCACCCGTGGGGGCCGGCGCCCCGGCAGGTGGGGGGCGTGGCCGGGCAGAGGGTGCTTTCACTGTTGCAGCAAGAAAACGATTCTCTCCACACACGATTTCCTCTGCTTTCAAATGGCACTTTTTCCCCGACTTTGGTCCCCTCCCTCGTCTGGGTTTGGGGTGGGGACTCTGAATTTGCACCCAGAGAAGGGAGACCTGCGCTTTCGCATGTAGGCGGCCTCCCCATTTTGAGGACCTTTGGGGTGCAGGGTTTTGGGCACTGAACGGGGCTTTGGGAAGAGGCAGTGACCGCTTCCAGTGCCGCGGCTGGCGTCCTGGCGACCCCCCTCTCCTGGCCGTGCACGCTCTGACTAGGAGTGGGGGTGGCCCTGGGCTGAGTCCCTGGTCCCTGCCGGGCTGGAGCAGTCGTGGGAGGCGGGGGGCGGGGTGGCGATGAACAGGGACGGAGCTCGGGCTTTGTGGAGTCTGGTGAGCTGGGAGCACCCGTCTTTTCGGGAGCACGGCTGGGCTGAGGTATCTTGTTTAAGTGAAATCTTCCTGCCCTGCTGCTTTAGTTGTTTTAAACCTCCCTATTTTATTTGGTCCTTATTTTTAAATGAAAACGCAAACTGCAGAAACCATGCTTTCGTGCATTTCAAGGTGGACTATTTAACTTGTCTGTTCACCCAAGCTGTGAGCAGCGTCCACTTAATTATTTATAAATGTATTTTTTATTGAATTGCTTACAGCATTGGTTTACAACTCCATGACTTAGGGGTACAGGCTCACACCCCTTCAGAAGTCTGCCATCCCCCCATCCACCACCAAAGCCCACATCATCCTCGCCAGGTCCATTGTGCCCCTCCCCACTTTGCTCCCACCCTCCTGCTCCCCCCAGCCCCATAACTGCAAATCTATAGTCTGATTTCTAGGATTTGTCTTGGTTTAGTTTTGCCAGTTCCTTTGCTAAGTTTCTCTATAGTCTCCACCTGCGTGACGTCATCAGGTTTTCATCTTTTCCCCGGACTATGTCACTTAGCTTCACCCCCTCCGGTTCCACTCAGGTTGTCTCGGATGTCGAGGTGTCGTCTCTGTGACAGGTGAGGGTGTCCCGTGTGCACACACCGCAGCTTCTTTATCTGCTCCTCAGCCCTCCGCACCAGGGTGTTTCTACAGCTTGGCTGTCGCGAGAGTGGACAGCTGTGTCCTCGGAGTCCAGCGTCCTTTGAAATCCTCCGGGGCGCCGGCCTCACGGTCTTGGCTACTGTGTTCCTCTTGTATGAATAAGGCGCTCAGGCCCGAGGCCAGGTAGCCTACTGTGTGCTGGATATGGTGGCCCACTCTTTTCATGTCAGAGAGCTTTTAGCTTTGAAAGTCAATCCTTCTCAGCCCCGAGGAGGAAACATCTGGAAGTGGAGCAGCCTTAGAGGTCATTTCCAAGGACACTTGGTAGTGGTATTAGCAAGGCGCTGTTGCCTTTGGTTTTCAAGTGGACATGGAAGAGCCAGGTGATGAATTGCTTCTGGTTGCTTCATAGAAAGCAGAGTTGGACTAGGCAGTGGGAGGTCATAAATAAGCCTACGGTCGTTGCTGTCGGACTACTCGTGAGTGTAAGCAAGCTAGCTGAGCTGGTGCTATCCCACAATTAGCTGCAATTAGCTGCAGTACTGGGGTCATTCTTTCTCCCTTCAAATGACTAACAAGACAACCCCACTTAAAAAGTGACACCTTTGGGCCTCCCAGGTGGCGCAACAGGTTAAGTGCAGCACTGTGGTGCTGTCGGCGGCTGCAGCAGCACTAGTTCGATGCCCAGCCGGGGAGAGTCCCACAGGGCGCGGCAGACCTCTCCTGCCTTGCCCGCTGCTCCCCTCAGCAGTGTATTTTGGTAGATCTGCCTGTTCTGCTCCCCACTCTGTTTCTGGTGAACCCTCTCACCATCCCACACCTCTGGCCTGTACCCCAGCTCGTATGCAAAAATAAATCTTTAAAAAAAATACCATGCCTTTAGAAAAAAAAAAGTGACACCTTTCTGAGTCTCAACTATAGGTTTAAAAAATTTCCTAAAGATTTTGTCTCAGAAAAGAGACAAATTAGAATAATAGTCTTTAAATCAATGCTCATTTTGAAAAATTTTCAAAAAACCTTAAAGTTGATTTTTCCCTGAGCTGTTAAGTTAAAATGACAAATCTTGTTTTAATTTCTAGATTTAGCCATTTTCATAAAATAAAAAATAAAAATGACCACATGCATTTGCACATGGCTATTCGGTTAAGTCACTCATAAGTTAGCCATGAAGGATTCACCCCAAACTTAGGAACTTAGTTAACCTCAGAAGCATTTTAAAACTCTTTTTCAGATGGCATATAGCACTCATGTCCCCAGCAGGACAGACTGTTCACCAACCAGCGCTGAGAACTCGGTTCTTAGAAGTGTAATAAGTGGCTAAATCAAGTTTTTCTCAACTATTAAACACTTTTTATACTTATTCAAATTCCTTGTTTCCTTTAAAAGGAAACAGAAGTCTACAATCAACTGAAAATTTCAAATCAAGCCCCAGGATCAAATGTCATGTGATCTAAACAGATAGGCAAGGGACTTTTTCCTACATTTAGATGCTTCACTTCTAAATTCAACACTAGTATTAATACAGTGACTCAGCTCTGCTTCCTTCTTTCTGGAGTTTGTCTTCACGCCCCTGATGGTAAAGTTGCTGAGGTGTCCAGGAGTGTCCACGTCCATCTATTGGTCAGCTCCAGAGTGTGTCCCCAGAGCTGCACCCAGCACCAGTGTGTGGGCACCCTCCGACGAGCTCCTCCCAGAGGACAGGATTCTTGGGGCCTCGATCTTCGGGTCTCCTGCCCACTTTTTAAAGGCGGAACTTACCAATCACAGCTTTAATTCCCTGACTGAAACCGATGAGGCTCCGTCTGGTTCCCGGCCCATCTGGCTTCTCTTCTGTCTGGCCACGTTCTGTGCTGAGGGCTAGGGGCTCCTGCTCCCCAGATCGAAGGCTGGGGGACACTTAGCTGAGAGCCACATGCTGCTCTGGCTCCTAGGTGCATCTTGGGGCCTGGAGCTTGTTTCACTGCGTCTCCCGGGGCTGCTTTATCACGACCCCCACACGAAGACCCGCTCCTCTGTCTGTCCTTAGGGTTTTCCCATTTGCCATGTTTGGTTCCCTTTGAAGTGATCAAAGCTTAGTTTTCTCTTTGTTACTCAAGTTGAAAGAGCTACCTTTTTGCTTCCTTATAGACACCAGCGGTAGTACCGAGTTGTTTTGAAAACAAAGATTCCCCAATATGAGTGTCTTATTCCCTTTTATCTTCACTTACTTGAAATAACCCTTAATTTCTAGAATATACCTCGACACATGTTCCACCTCCCTTTCCCCTACCACCCCTCCCCTCCCCACCCCCCCATACCCTCCGTGGGAAAAAGCCTCCGTCTTCTGGTGGGCTCTTCTTCTGGCCCCGTCTTTCAGCACTTGGGGGCCGAGTGTGGCGCAGCCCCCTAACGGCCTCCTCCCTCATCCATTCCAGGGCGCGAGGAAAGTCAGTCCCCTGAAAGTGTGCTCTCTACGTCATGCTGTCCTGATGCCTGGGCTTCTTGCTTGTGGTTATAGGGTCCTTTTCGCCTCCAAGAGCATGCACGTGCATTTGAGCTAAAATGAACATTTCAATAAGAAAATCAGTTTAAAGGTGAAAAGTGGAACTGGTTTTGTTTTCATGACAGTTAGATGGTTCACTTTTTAAAAATTATTTTATTATACATACAAGAGCTAGGGTGTAGACCAGAGGTACGGGGGTGAGAGGACTCCCCAGAGACAGAGTGGGGATCAGAACAGGCAAACTGACTGAAATCCACTGCTGAGGGGAGCAGCGGGGAGACAGGAGAGGTCTGCTGCGCCCTGTGGGAAGCTCCCTGGCCGGGGATCGAACTCGTGCTGCGGTGGCTGCTGATAGCTTCATAGTGCTGAGAATTAACCCCTGCGCCACCAGGGAGGCCCAATTGTGCCATTTTTTAAAAACAGAAGTCAACTTGTCCCTGCTGTGGGAGGTCTGGGAGCCAGTGGTGGTCCAGTTCTGAGCCATGGCTCCGTGTCCAGTGTCCAGAGGACATGCCCTGCTGAGGGCTTGCTGCTCCGTTTCTTTTGTGGATGGCAGTTCTTTTAAAACAATGGACAAGTAATTCGGGGTGAGGAGGGGACGGGGGATGGAATAGCGTCCGTCAACAGCGTTTTTGTGGTACTTCCTCTGGAGTAGATGGGACAGACGTTATCACAATGACGTCACAGCACAGGTGAGAAGACAGCAGGGCATGTAACCGGGTGGGGTCACCGGCAAGAGCCACACGAAATCCTTGTTTATGGGTGCAGGGGACCAGGGCTCATTTGAGGTCATACTCCAGTTTCCCTTTTTCGTTGTTTTGTTGCTGTTATGTCTCTCTATTATGGAGAAAATTTTACCAAGAAATTTTAGTCTAGAACACATTTTTCTTTTTCGCTGACAACCTCCAGTCTGCATTGTTTTCTAAAATGCCTCATCTGAAACACATCTGACGGGGCAAGGAAAGAAATGCAGGCCTGGGAGCGTCTCACGAGTGGAGCACTGCTCAGCTGACGTGCGTCCCCCCACACACGGCGCGTCTCTCTGAGATCAAAGGCAAGGCAAACACAACCGCAGTTATATTTCCATTGGCTTCCTCTCACCTCCCTTATTCCTATTTTTTTAAAAAAAGACAAAGATCCTACTTGAAGTGCTTCTCTCACTTACCTGTTGGAAACTCTTTAAGTTCCAAGAATTAAGTCTTGAGGATTTTTAAGTCAAAGACAAGGGTCGGCCGGAAGTGGGGAGTGACGGCAGGATGATGGGACAATCAGAGTCGTATTAACACTCTGTGGTCCGCTCACGTATTAGTGCGTGTTTTTGTCACCAGTTTCAGGTGGCCGCTCACGTATTAATATGTGTTCATTTAGTCTCCGGTTTTTCACGCCACAGTGGATTATGTGGAACTATTAGGAGCTATTGCTTTGATCGTACTCAGTCTAGAAGCTTTACCCATTGTTTTGGTGCAAGTGTAAGGTGTTTTAGGAGAGAGATTACAGTTTTTTAATATCCAGTCGTTCAGGAGCTGTGTGTGTTTTATTGAATGCTTCTACCATTCATGCGGTGGCACAGAAAATGGCCGGCCCCAAGGGCTGGTAAATTTAAAGGGCACTGGCACACAAAGTGTTAAGGACGCACAGCAGAAGCAACTGCTCGTGGCCACTTGGACAGTCCTGACCTCACTCGCCCAAGTCGTGATGGTCAGTGATCCCTAAGCTGCCTCAGGGTGAGGGGTCAAATGAAGTTCTGGAAATCAACTCATGCACTGGGTTGGTGCCACAGCCGATTTTGATGACGCAGGTGGAGAACCCACCTGAAGCTGCAAATTGTATCAGACACGCCCTGCCGGCCGGTGTGAGGCTTCAGTAAGAGACCGCAAGCTCTGATCTCCGTCGTGCGTCGGCCATGGGAGGAGCTGGCCGAGATTGGGGTCTCTTAGCTCCCTTTCTGTGGATGTCCCAGCCCCGCTCGGTCTCAGGATTTTGCCTGGAGCCAAAAGTGTCTGCTGGTCAAGCTGGAATGTAGAGCCAGGCAGGGGCCTCTCACCAGGACAAGAATCTCGGTATGAGGAGATCTGCTGAGAACAGCAGGTGACATTATGGCCAGATTAGCATGGCCAGCGAGACCCCCTGGCCGGGAAGTTAAGTGTAAACAGGGACTAGAGACGGGACGTTTTGATCAGCAGCGACAATGGCGCCCTCCAGGCAACAGCCCCTGTTCACTGCCCCCCCTTATGCCAGACTGTGATGCACCCCAGTCCACATCCCAACCACGCACCTTCCTCCACGGACTTGCCCACCTGCCCTGAATCTAACCCCTTCCAATAGAAGTGTGAGACTGGGTTGGGGGAAGGCACCATATCTTCAGAGATGTGAGCCTCTAGGCTGATCTCCAGAGAGGCACCCCCTCTAGATCTCCCCCTCTCTCTCTCTCACTACTTGGACTTTGGAGTCTTTCTTTTTTCCATCCCATGCTTCCGACATCGCTGCCCTGCGAGGTGACACCTTTCAGTGCTGACCCCTGGGCGGTCTGCTCCTTCCTCATCTGTGGCTGTCGAGTCTGTGTAGCGTGCTCCGTGCTCAGCAGACCCCGGGTGATGCCTGTGTGCGTGGACAGTGCACAGGGGCACAGGCTGCTGAGCCTGTGCTCCCACTGCGCTCCTTGTGGACATCTAGACCAGGGCACCACACCAGAAGTCCTGGAGCTCACCTGGCGGAGGGCTCCTGGTGTGGCACCGTTGGCGCAAGTGCAGATGTCCCCAGGGAGGTCTGGAGGAGATCTGATGGCGTCGCCTGCGAAGTTGCTGGAAAGGAGGATTCCGGGCTGCTTAGCGCCCAGGAGCTGTGCTCGTTGGGGCAGGCAAGGAGCAAATGCGGGGTGTGATATTTCTGACATGTTGCTGACATGTGGCCACTGAGCTGGTGAGGGGTTGACAGGAGAGTTCAGCGGCGTCTGTGGCCATGTGTTTTGGGGTGTGCAGCCCCCAGGGAAGGCTTTCTCCTCCCTGGCCACTTGTAGAAATTGCTCTTGTAATTCCATCAGGCTGGAACAGATGAAGTAGCCACTCAGGCACTTTGATGTCACTTGACCCTTAAAAGTATGGACAAAGGGAGAAAGTGAAAACAAACTGATCAAGCCCGTAGAAGATGCCACTAATTCTATGTTGCCCGTCTTTTCCATAATGTTCTCTTTTAAGCTAAGGCATATTTTCTGAGTGTGTTTCCTGCAGAGCTGTAAATCCTCAACCTTGTGCCTGAGGAACCCATAGCCCCCTGGGGGCTTCCCACTCTCTGACTTCATCCCCCACTCGCTCCTGAATGACCTCTGATGCACCAGCCCCTGAAAAGGCTGATGGGAACCCAAAATGAAAGGGGCGGAGTCTCTGCTTTCATGATGTTTGCTGAGGGTTGGGTTTGGGGGCAATCAAAAGTAGATGGTCTAAACCAGTTCTAGGAAGTGAGGTCACACTCATCTTATGGGGTCTGAGTGGTGGAGGAGGATGGTTTTGGGGCCCCAATAGATCACACAGCTTAGCACTCACTTCTTGAACCCCCTTCCATCCTGGTGGGGCGAGGGGATTTTGACCCCAGGAATGCAAGGATGGCTAACGGTCATAGTCGTGTGGGATGTGGCGCGTTGGCCCCTGGGGCACTGACATTTCGTGTTCTTCCTGAGGAGGGACAGATGAAGTAGATGTCACCGGTTCTTTCAAGTCAGAATGGAGATTTCTGAAAAATGCTTCAGCTCCAGTTCAGAAAGGTGCACGTTTATTGACAAGCTGTCAAGTCTCGGTGCTGTGCCAGCCTCATGTACACAAAGACACAGAAGAGCATCCCCTTCCCCAAGTAGCTGGAGACAATTACTGTTAAGCTTTGGCTGAGCCCACATTGCAGAATATGTTATATAGCCACTGAGAGTTATGATTTAGAGCCTTATTAGATGGCTCCAAGGGACTTACAACAGATGTTATTGTGTGAGAAAACACAAGATTCAGAAAAAGTGCCCAAAATATTCTATTTTTATAAAAACAGTGACAAAAACCTCCCCTAAAGAGGCCTATTTTGCATAGTGAGAAAATGCCTACAAAGGCGTGTGCAGGAGCCAGGAGCAAATGGAAGCTTCTGGAAGGCTGCCCACTTCCAGGTTTTAGCACATCTCACCTGAGGAGGAGCAGGGCAGGTGGGGGAGCTGGTGGGAAGGGGGGTGCAGAGGTGAGAACAGCAGGCTGGACAGCCCTCACTCATGCCCAATATGTGTGGTTTTACAGAGCTGCATCACTGCTTTGTTGGGGAAGATGTAGGCTCTCTTAACGGAACGGGGGTGTCATGGCTGGGTGGTGCCTCCTGGAGGATGTGTTGAAGTTCTAATCCCCCCGGGCTTCAGGTTGTCCCCTTAGCTGGGAAGAAGATCTCTGTGGGTATAATCAGTGGAGTTGAGATGAGGTCACAGAGGAGGGTGGACCCCTAACTCGACATGACCGATGTCCTTCTACGGACACGGCCGGGTGGAGACAGACAGGCCGCAGGGACACCCGGCGGAGCAGGCACAGCTGGTGTGATGGCAGCAGGCGAAGGCAGGACTGGCCCCTCCAGGGGCTAGAAGAGGAGGAAGTCTCCTCCCCTGGGCCTCGGAGGAAGCCTGGCCTGCTGGCCTGTTTGAGCTTGAACTTCTGGCTTCCAGAACCATGAGAGAAGAAATGTCTGTTGCTGAGAGCCACAGAGCTTGTGGTGCTTTGTCCCAGCAGCCCCAGACAACTTGTGTGGATGCAATTCCTGATTCTGCTTGAAAACACAGCAAACTCCTTGCTGCATCGTGGTTTCTCCTAAAGTAGCCAGGACTAACCTTTGTTTCCGGCTAGAGTATGTGCATTTTGCATTAAGCCCGGGGCCCTGACTGTGGGCGGTGAAGCTTTGTGTGCGTCTTCTCAAGGGCAGGTTGGGGCCGAGGCCTCTCCACAGAGCTGAAGCAGAGGGCGGGACCCTGTTTGTTCAGCTGGAGGCTGTTTCACGGCTCCCTTACGCAGAGGTGCTCCTCGGCCGGGCAGTGGGACAGCGCGTGCCCAGGGGTCTGAGAGCTGCACCCTGGCTTGTGGGCTCTCGGGAGACTGGGGGCCTAGCCGTCCTGAAAGGCCACCACCTAGCTGGCCACCGTCCAGCCCTCCTAGCTGGTTCGGGTGACCCGTGGACTCACTTGGTGTAGGGTCCCCACCAACTTAAATGTGGGATTGGGAAGGAGTTCCGGTGCAATGGGAGGAAGGACTTTCTAGAAGGCCAGGCCCAGGGGCCTCCAGCGCAACCCAGGCCCCACTTGCGTTCAAGGGTTGACCCTACTGGGTCTGGACTCCTGGGTCTGGAGGGCGCCTCTGGCCGCTGGTCTCTGGGCCCAGCCAGGCGGCCGCGGAGCTGAGCTGGCAGGTGCCCCGAGGAGCAGCTCGAGCTCCGGGCCAGCTGGTCACTGTGACCCTTTTCTTACTGCTAAGGAGTTAAAGTCACGTGACGGAGGTGATGGCTCCAGATGGGGGCGGGGACTCGGACTTCAGCGGGCTGCGAGGCTGTGACGACTCTTAGGTGGGGGGCCAGGCCGCGCAGCAGTACGCGGCTGGATTTAGAAGTTAATGGGGTGTTTGAAGACAGCAGAGAAGGAGACGGCCAGGGCCGTGGCCATCCCATGAAGACAGCGGTGGCCCCTGAAGCAGGCGCCTGCAGACGCGCGGCCGGAGACCGTCCGCCGACCAGGCCCCCAGCGGCGGGCGCCGGCTCCCCGTGGGGCGGAGCGTCCGGCCTCCCAGATGGCCTCCTGCTGAGAGGTTTCCTGGATTTTATGGCCGCTTGTAAAATGTTACCCTTTTGCCCCATCGTTTTCCAGATAAGAATCACTCCCTCTTCCCCAAAGGCTGCTTTTTATAAGTCAAGATTTTTTCCCTTGACAATGCAGAGTTTAGTTCTCGCGTTGAGGCGAGAACGAATCGTCGCCTTTGGAAGCGCTTTAACTCGGGGTGAGGAAGATGCGCACGCGGCGTCTGGTTACCCCGCTGGTGGGGCTGGGAGGGCGCGTCCGGCGGCTGCGGGCGGGCCAGCGTGTCCAAGTTCTGGAGTGATTTGATTCGGGGGTGGGGGGCCTCACGGACCACCCGCTCTGAGGCCCCAAAGTTGAGGTCACTCTCAGCAGGCTCAGGAACGAATGTGTGCGTGGGGCCCCCCAGGAAGCCCCCCAGGGAGAAATCACTTAATACGTGCCTGGGCCTTGAAGGGAAGAGCAGCGAGGGCGCCGTCTGCACGCTGGACACTGCTGTCTAAGCACAGTACTCGCTGCAGAATCTTCCAGAAACCAGCGAGGTCCAGCCCCCTGACCCCAGGGAAGAGCGTGATGAGATGGGGTAACTTTCAGGACTGACCTTCTCACCTCTAAAGACATTCGTGGTCAGAGGAGTTCTGCGTGGCTGGAATGCTTGTGTGTCCCCAAGACTCTTAGGCTGAACCCCAAAGGTATTAAGGAGGGGGAACTCTGGGGACGCCCAAGTCTGTAGGGTGGAGGGTGGAACCCTCATGAATGGGATTAGTGCTCTTATGGAAGAGGCTCCAGGGAACCCCCCCGGTCCTCAAAAGAGGGTACAAGTTTGCAGCCCCCAATAGGGGCTCACCTGGCCATGTGGTGCCCTGATCGTGGGCTTCAGCATCCAGAAAGGGGAGAAGCACATTTCCATTGGATGGAACCACCCTGTCTGCAATACTTGGTTCTAGAAGCCGAAAGGACCCAGACGCAATTCCAGCACCCCCGCAAGACTGCCCTGTGCTGCGGGCTGAAGCCCCAGGTCAGGCAAATCATGTCCTCATGGGGTTTAGCTCAGGTTCCTGTCTCTGGCTTTTCCTCTGCAGTGGAGGCAAAGCTTGCCTCTGACTGCGGCTGAGGACACCCAGGGCGGAGGCTGCGTGCCGGCCTATGATATTGGCCTCATCAGGTTATGACAAACATCCCAGCAAGGCTGGCCCCCGGGCCTCTGTGCGGCCCAGCGCCGCGCCCGGCGGGTCTGCCTGCGGAAGTGCCTGCCCCGGGCTGTCTGGTGCTTATTGTGCTGCCTCCTACCTTCTTTCCATCTCTGTTCCATTTCCCTAAGGAAATCCCCAAGAAGGAGGGCCTGAAATCTGTCTCCGTCTTGATCCTCAGCCAGTTTCAAGTGCTTAAAAATATTCTAGACCATTCTTTCCTACATGTTTTGGTTTCACAGAGAAACTGGTTTCGGTTCTAAAGTAAACATTTATTTAACATCTTTTTGCCTAAAAATATCAAACACCTACATATGCAGGATTATCTAGGTCTGTTGAAAGTTTTCACCAACAAAATTTAAATATTCCGTTATGTTATATTTTGGGATGCATGATAATGATTTACTCTAAAAGACACATTACGAGATCTTGGGCTTTCGTGCTATATTCCTGGGTAAACCTTCACTTTTATTTGGAGATGACGAGGAATAGATCTGAAAGGCCAAGTGGCTCTCTGGCTCTGAGTAACTCAGCCCTGTGTGAACACACCAGACAACAAGACATTTAATTCAGATGAAATATTCATAGAAAGAAATGAAAACATTTCTCATCGCCTGAGGCCACCGACGTGTGCATTGACACACTGATGCTTTGGTCTTAGGCGTATGTCCTTGTGGGACCTGGAAAACCAATGTGAATGACATGCTCTAAATGTATTCCAGGGGCACTGATGTGAGACCTGGCTGCGGGATGAGGTGCTGGCTCGTTTGTTCTTGTATTAGGTCTTCCATTATTTTCATCTCTGTGTGACTCGCTGTCTTGTTCTGCTACCATCATGAAGGATCGTTTCTGTCTGTCCCCTGCCACCTGGCTTCCGTCATAGGGAGAATCATTTGCTACATGTGCAGGCAAATTGGGGGAGGGGAGCAACAAAGACCAACAAGTTGGGTGTGTTTCCTGCACTCTTAGAGAAGCGGCAATTGAAAGACTCCCTGGCAAGGGGCTCTCACTGCAGAGTTGCCGTCCGAGGTCCAGCCTTGGCTGGCATTTATTCCTGCCACTTGGTGCTAGAGTTTGGCACTTAAAATATGTTGTTTTAATTAAATTATTCCCCCCTCATCCCAGCCCAGCCCCGGGGGCATGTATTACTATCTGAGATTCAGAAAAGAGCTATTAACTTGTCTCTGTTAATGCAAGAATAAGGGATAGTCTTAAAGCTCAGTGTTGTTCTAAGGCTCACCCTGGGCTCTTCATTTATTTTTTATTTAAATAATTGTATACTAGTTTTATTATTATGAAAGCTGCATAAGCTCATTGTAGGTCATTTTAATGGTATCAAGAGTGAAATTAAAGTTGTGTTTCTGCCACCCAGAGACAACTACTATTTACTCATTTATATATGGGCTTTCAGGGTTTTTCTAGACGTGTGTGTGTGTGTGTGTGTGTGTGTGTGTGTGTGTAAAACATAATTGCATTCCTACTATAAATTTTATAGCCTTTTACCACTTGATATTGCATTGTGAACAAATTCCCATGTTGTTAAATTTTCCTAACATATAGTTTTGTAAGTAGTCTCATGCCTAGAGCATGATTTATTTAACCCTTTCCTTGCTGGTGGCTGTTCAAGTGGCTACTGGTTTTTTCATTTGATTCTTAAAAGGTGTCGTGAGCGTCTCAACATCTCTGACTTTCTTTAGGCATTGCGTCAAAAATCAGGAGTTTAAATCCTGTGTTGCGTGCTTCTGTTTGATATAGTGGAGAAATTATTTTCCATTCAAGAGCCGTCTGGGTTAAGACTGAGAAAGTGTGAAGAACAGGCATCTTCCCGCCTTCCAGAGCCCGGCCGTTAACGGACCATGATGAGTCCTTGTTTCATTGGAAGAGCGAGTCTTTAAAGAGGGTCTTCGCAGGCATTTTAATATTAGGAACAGGTCAAAATGGAGCTGAAATTGATCTTCATCTTGAAGCCCCCCTCCTATCAGAACACGTCAGTCCCAAAGACACTTTCCAAGATGGTGTCACATTAGAAATCAGTCTGAGGGGGACAGAAAGGTGAATTAGGGGGAAATGATGCATTTTGCATTTAATTTTCGCCAAGCCTAACTTTGATTCCTTCGGATTTGAGGTCGCCATTCTCCTCCCAAGGCCCCTGCGGCCTGCCCCTAAGCCTGCGATCTTGTCACATCTTTTGGCTCCCTGCAGAAATCTAGGGAGGCCAGGGGTCACTTTGACGTGCCCTCCCAATTGTTGTGCCTGCTCTTTAGCCTCCTTCAGTGGTGGAGTAAGTAGATTCTGGCATTAGTTTCCTTGTTGAACTACAGACATTCCTTTTTATTTTCCACGGCGTGTGACTCCCTGAACAGAACTCCTGTTGCACGCTTGTTCCCGCCCCTTTCCTGTGGAGCCTACAGCCCATCGCTGTGGTTTTGAGGCGTCGGCTTCTCTGCTGAGCTCCTGGCCCGTCCTTTGCTGCAACTGCCTTTGTTCTCCCGGAGCTCCTCGCCCTTCTCCCCTTCGACCCGGCAGAGCCTCAGACTCTGCATGTTTGCCCCTTACAGGCCCACAGCCCCCGCTGCTGACGTCCCTCTTCGGGTCTTCCTGGGATTCGGGGCATCAGGGTGGATACTGCAACACTGTTTTTACTTTGATCACAAAATTTCTGTTCTTTTGGGTGACTGCTTGCTTCTGTTTCTTCAGTTTGATTTTAAATCTCACCAAATGAATTCTCCAAAGGTTAAAGCTTAAATAAGCTTTCCGTAGAGACGTGATTTAGGAAGAACAGAAGTGAATTTATACTTATGTCTCAGAGATCACCTTCTGTTTTCACAAATTCATCTATATTTTTTTCCTCTGAGTTGGCCACGTATAAGAAGCTTCTCGGAATGTTGTCTTTTTTATCTCGGTGTGTGTTTGCACAAGAGAATTCCACTGGGAAATCGCAAGGGGACATGTTTCTTCTTTCTTTTTGATAGGAATTCCCCAAAGAGAGTTCTTTCTGTTTCCAATGTAGGCAAAGCTTCCCATCCCGGAGGAAATCTTTTCCTGCGTAAGGTTAGACACAAGGAACTCTTACAAATTGCAATCGTTCTGGAAGCCAGAGGCTGTTTTTGAAGGAGAGTCTCTCCCCAAGTGTGACGCTGCCTCCCTTCCCCTCCTGAGTTCTGACAAGTAGGTATCGTGCCTAAGTCTCTCAGCAACTTCTGTGCAATCCAGTCTTTCAAGGAGAGAGGAGAAGACTCGGCTCGCTGCAGTCTCTCACGCAGAACACCGCTTGGGGAAACGCGAGGCCCCAAGACAGCATGCAGGCGCTGCACCCCGGAGGCCCTTCCCTGGCGCCCACTGAGTCGGCCACAGTCTCTCTGGGCCGGCTGCACTTACAGGGACACAGCGCGGCTGAAATGCAGAGAAGCCCGGGGCGCTGAGCTCCAAGCCAGGGTTTAGCAGTTTTGAAAATATAAGACTGAGGTCCTTGGACTCTAGAAAAGATACGAAAGCTTTTTGTGCATAAAGTCCTTCTAATAGCCATTGCTTCTTAGGGCCTCTTACTTGGGGGCAGTGTGGGTGGGGACAGTGCAAGAGGGCTGGGTAGGCCAGTGAATGACCCACCTGAGCTTCAGCCTGCTCTGTTGGGGCCCAGAGCTTTGTCGGGGTATTCTACCCCTCAGGGGAGGCTGAGAGACCTTCCACATGTCTCAGAGGGAGAGACATGGTTGGGGGGCTCTCTGGGCTCCACCAAGGCTCGCAGCATCCAGGAAGTGATGGTGGGGGCTGGAAGGCTCCTGGGCACTCCCAGAGCCCAATGCCGCTTAAACCCCACTCTTGCATCTCTCCAGAGGGGCCCAGGAGCCATGGTCCAGGATGGATTTGGGGATTAGGCCAGGCTTGGGGGCTCTGGGGAGCCGTTCAGGGGAACGGCACGGAAAGCTGAGTGCAGGGAGCGTCGTGAAGGGCCGGTCGGAGCCAGCCGGGCACGCCGAGCTGCGCCCGGTTGGGTCACTCCAGACTGTGCAGGAGCAGGGAGGCAGGCGCTGTCACCAGCCCGCAAGCGTCTTGGAGCAGGCCCGTCCACGGCCTCTGTGTCCCGGAGGGACATCATAGGAAAGTGGGCGGGAGGCCGATGGAGCGGCGGGAAACCACAGCTCTGCTAACTGAAGGCCAGGAGAGGAAAAATCAAGATGGTTTTGCAAAGGCTGCAACACAACGTCCTCTCTCCTTTCTTTTATTTTTATTTTTAAAGATTTATTTATTTATGCTTAGAAGAACTGGGGTGCCGGCCAGAGGTTCGGGGGTTGAGAGGATTTACCAGAGGCAGAGTGGGGAGCAGAACAGGCAGATCCACTGAAGTAGGCTGCTGAGGGGAGCAGCGGGGAGACAGGAGAGGTCTGCTGCGCCCTGTGGGAAGCTCCTGGCCGGGGATCGAACTCGCGCCGCAGTGGCTGCTGATGGCTTCATAGTGCTGAGACTTAACCCCTGAGCCACTGGGGAGGCCCTCTCTCCTTTTTTAAAGTAGCAGTTTTGGTGTTCATTTTGTGTGAAACAGGACTAAATTCTCCTTTCCCTCACCAAACCATGGCAGTGTTTCTGATACGGAGACCACCCCCTGGGAGAGCCCGCTTCCCATGATGCATGGGGCACTTAGCATGCTCCCTCTGGGCCAGCCCCCACGACAATCTAAGATGAGGAATGCCACGTAATAGAGAGAGTACACGTGGTGTTCTGTCTTTTCAAGCTCATTACATCCTAGGGAAGGGGCATTTTCTCCTCAGTTAGGACACAACCTTCTCAGAGTGTCATGCCCATTTTTTTTGGATTAGCCTTTTTTTCACACAGAAAAAGAGAAACAATTTATAAGAAAGCAATGGCCCCAGTTACTGTGTCATACTCTTTCACAGTTTCAGGAGTTGTTTGGTAGATTCTTTGGAATTTTCTACAGAAACGAGCACATCATCTATGATTAAAGACAGTTTTATTTCTTCCGTTCCTGTCTGTGTGACTTTGCTTGCTGGGTTAGGGTTTCTAGTAAGGCCTAGAGTGGGAGTGGCGACAGAGGATGCGTTTCCTCCCCAGTCCTACGGGAAAAGCATCCTGTCCCTCCCCATTAACTCTGACCATAGCTTTTGCTTTCTCGGAGATGCTTTTAAACAAAATGGAGAAAGTTTCTTTCCCTCTTTAGTGTGCTGAGAAATTCTATCATGAGAGGTTATGGATTTTGTCAAGTGCCTTTTTTTTTTCTGCTATTGACATGAGTATATGATTTTTCTTCTTTAGCCTGTTGACAAGGTGGATTGCAATGATTAATGTGATTTCTGAATGGCAAAAGAGGCTTGTATACCAGAATATCGTTCACTTGGTTGGGGGGAGCGGGGTAATTCTTTTTATATATTATTGGCTTTTATTTGCTATATTCTCTGTGCTCATGAGATATATTGGTCTATAGTTTTCTTTCTTGTAGTATCTTTGTTTGGTTTTGATATTGTGGTAATTTTGGCCTCATTAAATGAGTTAGGAAGAGTTCCCTCTATTTTTCTATTTTTATCTTCTGGAAGAGATGTAGAGAGTTGGGATTTTTTTCTTTTTCTTTTTAAACATTTATTTATTTATGCATACAAGAACTGGGGTGTAGGCCAGAGATATGGGAAGGTGAGAAGATTCACCAGAGACAGAGTAGGGAGCAGAACAGGAGGATCTACTGAAATATACTGCTGAGGGGAGCAGCGGGGAGACAGGCGAGGTCTGTTGTGCCATGTGGAAATCTCCCTGGCAGGGATTTGAACTCATGCTGCAGTGGCTGATGACAACTTGATAGCACAGAGATTTTAACCCTTTTGCCACCAGGGAGGACCCAAGACAATTGGGATTCTTTCTTCCTTAAATGTTTGGTAGAATCGCCAGTGAATCCATCTGGGTCTGATGCTTTCTGGTGTGGAAGATTATTATTAACTTAATTCTTTAATAAAATAAATAAGCTTATTTGAACTACTCCTTATATGAGTTTTGGTAGCTTGTGTTTCCAAGGAATTGGTCCTTTTCATCTAAGTTATCAAACTTGTGGGCTTAGAATTCTCCATTCTCTTCTTTTATTAATCTTTTCATGTCTGCGGCATCAGCAGTGGTGAACTGTCTTTCATCGCTGATGTTGGACATTTGGGTCTTCTCTCTTGTGTTGGTTAGTATGGTAAGAGGTTTCTCAAGTTGATTGATCTTTTCAAGGAAGCAGCTTTGGGTTTTATTCATTGATGTAAACCATTTTTTTTTTATTTTTTATTTTTTGTTAAAGATTTATTTTTTATTTATACATACAAGCTGGGGTACAAGCCAGAGGTGTGGGGCGGTGAGAGGGTTCACCGGAGACAGAGTGGGGAGCAGAACAGGCAGATCAGAAATACACTGCTGAGGGGAGCAGCGGGCGAGGCAGGAGAGGTCTGCCGTGCCATGTGGGATTCTCCCTGGCCGGGCGTCGAACTCGCGTCGCTGCTGCCGACAGCTCCACAGCGCAGCGCTTAACTGCTGCGCCACCGGGGAGGCCCCTGATGTAAACCATTTATAAGAAGGACGTGAAAGGCAAAAGGAATGTGCCGGTGGCCTGGGCGTTTTTCACAGCTGCTGTGGGTGAAGATAAACATGCACTTCAAACCTCACCCTGGGTGTGGTGAACCACACCGCATAACAGAGCACCTTTAGAACACGACACCTGGCTTTTCCAACACCATCTGGACAAGTGTCCATGTGGATGACCAGTGCTTTGAAGGCACTGAGTACTGTACCACTTATCAGAAAATTTCAATATCTATTTTTCAGTTGTAACTGCTTTTTTCCCCCCAGGGAAATGTAAACTTGAATTTGTCCAGGAGTAGCTGGAGATTGTTGAAGATGAAGATTCCTGGATCCCACCCTAGTTCTACTTGGTGTGTCTGAAGAGGGGGCTAGAAATCCATTGTGAGCCCCTCAGGTGAGTACAGCACTGGGCCATGCTGACCTTCATTGACCTTCACTGACGGGACATCACCACTGACTGGGGCTGTGTTGTGGGGCTGAAGCAGCCGGTCCCCACGGCTTCCTGGCCCCACAAGTCATCGAGAGGAGTTTTATTCTCTCACTGTGCTAAGGTGCCCCCTCTCTCCAGAGCATGCTAATAAATCAGGTTAGGTCTCTTATAGAAGGTCTCTTCTGATGGTACTTTGGAGATTCGTACTTGCTTAATGAATCAGATATTCCTGAAGCTCCCCTGAAGTAACAAAGTAGAGTTTCTAATGATTTGAGTCATATTATAAAAAAATTATTCTTATACAAACTGCTAAATCAAACATTTTAAGAATATCAGGTTACCTAATTAAGATATAGCTTGGTGCATTGAATTGGTTCAACTGGTAGGGTTTTCAACATAAATCTGTTTCTTTTGTGTGAATAATCGTACGGGCCAAGTATAAGCACACATGTTATTTTACTTGGTTGATTTTCTCATCAAAATTATGAAACAGAAAAGAGTCAGAACTTTCTAAAATTCTATGGGTTTCACGAACAAGTAAGCTAATAATAAGTACTCCTACACAGTGTTAAGGATTATGAGAAGTAATTTGTGCTCAACTAAATTGATTCATTATTCTAACAAACTTTAAATATCAATAGCAATTATGTCTTGTAGTTTGGCAGCTTAAACAGAACTTCCAAGGACTTTAGGTAATTTTAAACCTTAAACTTATATCAAATTGAGCTAATTAATGGATAATTCTTGGATACCTAGATATTTGGTAAGTGACATGGAATATCAAAGTCCAAGGCCAATGGTAAGCTTCATGTTTCTGTATGTTCTAAGAGTCTGTAACTCTGAATCCCATTAAGACTGTGCTCTTAATGATGGTTAAAGGTATTAAAGGCCTGAGTGTGGCTGGAGAAAGCTGTGTTAAATATATTCACAAGTTACGTCATTTTGTTTAAATGCTAAGAATGAAAGACCCTTCTCAATCATATAACATGTTGTCTTCTCTGTTAAAATTCCACCTTGGTCAGAGTTATAATTCATATATGTGACTGAGACTCAATGACAAGCAAAAATAATAGAGAAATTCAAGTGGACATTGGTACATTTATGCTGTAATGAAAAAGAGTAGTTTTGTACTCACAGTAGAGTCCATGTATTCCAGAATATGAAAGAACTGTGTAAAATATAAGACCTGGAAAAGAAATGTTATTGCCTTGGTTTATAAAGAGGCCATACAGCAGGTTAAACTTTTAGTTATGTTTGCTCATTTTTGATGGATTTCTCTCACTGGCTTCTAGATGAATGCCATCGTTTGTAAGATAAAAGATTAGTCTTTACCTTCTGTGGAAAATGCCTGCCTCGCTGAGAACCTGTACCTACCAAAACGGTTTTCTGTGCTTTATGTTGACTTTATTATGTCCTTGATTGTTCAGAAAACCCAAGAACAAAGTTTTCTCACTTGTGAAAGAGCTTAGGTCCTTTATAAATGTATAGCTTTTATGTTTATTTCAAAATATGTTGTCACTTTGATTAAGTAGGTCACCATGTGCTTGGCCACCCTGTCCTGTCTTGGGGCACCTGCAACCCCCTCAGAGTCTGTGCCCAGACCACCTCTGCCGACGCTTTTGACTTTGCCTTACCCAGATTGGACCCTGTATTTAGCGTAAAATGAAATAAAGATTTCAGATATCTTTTACACCTAAACTAACTCTGGGATTTCCCAAAGGCCCCAGAGAAATCACAAGGATTTATCTTTTACCTTGTAAAAAGAGAAACACTAGACGTAATTAAGCTTGTTTAATGTGTTGTATTTCACTTAAATTAGCTCGATACTATGGTAAGAGCTACTTAGGGAAAGCTGTCACATGAGATGCTCAGCCTTCTCTTGAGTTGGTGGGCCACGGGGCTTTCATAGAAACATTTCAGAAAGTATTTGGAATATGAGAAGGCTCGCGGGGGCGGGGGGTTGTCCCATCCCCGGGTAGGTATTGATTCATTTTTTTATGAAATAATTATGTACTGACTTCCAATAAGGAGCTTATTTTCCCACGTTATGATATTACTGATGACAGTTTTAAATGAACCATAGTTATTAAGTCTTTGTCATCAACAGATAATCTTCTGAAGGTCCTTCCCTAGGGAAAAGTAGTTTTGCCTTAGTCTTCAGTTGTCAGAGGCGGGATACAGCAGGTGTTTGGAACTATTGCTTCAAGTAGAGGATCTTGGGTAGGGGTCTATGAACTGACCTCGTCTGAAGGCAGTCACCTGAAATCTCTAGACAAGGCAGGTTCTCCAGGCTTCCTCTTGGCTGGGAGAAGATGACCAAAAGCAGGTGGCGACTCCAGCTGCACGGGACGGCTCCAGACACTCTGGACGCTGGAGCCAGTGTCGTTGTTTTTAGTCACGTTGATCAGAAATAACAACACAATCATCAGATCTGGGTCTGGAGGGACCACTGGACTCCTCTAGCCCTTCTCATGCGGGGAGAGCCAAAGGGTGCTGTGTTGTCTAATAAAGGCGGGGAGTCCTTTCCATAAGGAAAACACGTCCAAATGTGCTCTAACATCTGCTCCGTTTCAGCAAATCTATTGTGATATGTCTACGTACCACAGGTTTAAAAACCCTTGATCAAGTTGCCCCAGTTTTGTTCAGACAGATAGTGGGAGAGCAGGAACCGAGGCCCGGGACCCCAGGTCCTGCTCTTGTCTTCCTGGCGTCCCCAGTCGCCGGACCATCAGTGGTGCTTATTGTGCCTCCCGCTGCTTGGTTGGAGCAGTCAGTAGACAAGTATTTTCAAGACAGCATGGAAAGCCTGCCCCTCCGTGATGCCTGTCTGCTTGCTTCCTGGAAGCTTGGAGATGACCTTTGCAAGTGAGGACACACCCAGTCACCACCGCGTACGGTCTGAGACCGCCCTGCTTACTCTTCTGAAGAGCTGGTGGTTAATCTCCTCCGCCCCAAGAGAAAGCAGCTGTCCCAAGCTCACTGCCAACATGGGATTGAGTCTGGTATTTTGTATGTGATCGCAGGTCCTGGAAGTGCTTCCCACCCCATCCGTCTGTAATCACACCAGCAAGGACCTGGGATGAGTTCTGTGCTGATTTACACGCTAGAAGTGGCAAAGGGACCGTTTTCTCTCTAATGGCCACACCATGGAATTGCATCTGTCTCTTACCTCGCAATAGAGACTTCTGGTCTCCAGCAAGACCAGGGTCTGTCTCTTCTCTCTGATGGAGAGGAGGAAACTCTGCAGCCCTAGACAAGCATGTGGCTCCCGATCTGTGTTTTCAGGTGAAGTACTGTGGAACTCTTGTGGACCAAGGCGCTAAGATTTCGGTAATAGAAAAGAGTCTACTCGAGGAATGGCTGGATTTTGCCTTTGCACCGGTGTTGGCAAGGGTGCGGGCTGGGTTATCCAAGGCTGGCAGGGCTCTCGGGGATGTGACGATAGGAGGCCTCGAAGCTCCTGGGCTGTAACAGGCAGCAGACGAGAGCGTTAGCTGGATCGGAGAGAGGAGGAGGAAGAGGGCAAGAGCTGCAGCCAGGTGAGGAACCCACAAAGAGAGAGGAGGGGCTCCTGCTGGTGTATCCCCATTGGTCACATCCGGTGGGAGCGAAACTGGAGGGCAGGAAGACCGTCAGCCTCCTGTGACGTGGTTGGAGAGAGCTGGTTCTGGCAAATTTCTGAAGTTTTCTGAAACTTCCCCAAGACACTACACAGCTTTAAAAGGCTTAATGACTGAGTCAAAATGGGAACGGAAACATGAGAAGCGCTTTCTGGATCTTTAGAAGGGGAGTGAAAATCATGCCTCCGGTTCATTTTTGCCCGGTTGTAGGGTCCGTGAAGTTGATCAGGTCCTTACACCACTGGCCTCTGTGGCTATCACCTGCGACCTTGATCTTGTTAACCCAGCAGGCTCGTCGGTGTGGGGCACGGTGCCTGACTATGGACACCTGAGCATGTGGGTGTACACATGTGCGAGTGTGCACACCTGTGCCTGGGAGGGAGAGGCTGAAAGGCAGCGTCATCCTCGGAAGGGACTCAGGTGTGTCTCCTTGCGGGCTTGTGCTCTCTGCTCACCAGTAAGCCCTGCAAAAATGATGCCAAGGGCTCCACAATTCTCTTTTAAATCACTAGAACTGATGGTGAACCCACCCGACTTGGGAAGGCTGCAAGACAGCAGTACGTGCCACCTCGGGGCTAGCCTGTCCTTTGTCACTATAAGCAACCAGGTAAAACTTTCTTCCCTCATCGAGCTAATAATCCAGTGATACCACATGAGACTTAACATCTCCGTCGTGGGGCACTCATTTGTGATACGGAATCTCCTTGATTGGGCAGGAACCTCCCAGCCCCGCCGGTGAGCGATAAGGACCGTCTGTTTCTTGTGTGTGACTGTTTCCTGCGCCAGGATTCACTCTCACCCTGTTGAAAAGAATACCTGGGCTTTATCCAACTTTCCCCCACTTTCATCTTATTTTCTCTAGAAACTAAGGAACGTGCCATTTCACGCAGTGAGTTTCTTTCTGTATTTCGGGTGCACCTGTGACCTCTCAGCATGGAGACTGGGGAAAGGGGGGAGGTGTCCAGAAGTGTGGAAGCTCCAAAGCTGTAATTAACCCAGACAGAAAAGTGTGTGGTCCTGTGTTGTGGGATCTAGGACATGTCAAAGTGTGTACTTTCCAGGATCTGGGCTGGGGGTTCAGGCAGGGAAGGGTGTGAGCCGGGCTGGTGCAGGAGAGGGAGGAAGCTGGTTTACCCCCTGGAGATCTGCCTAGGTGGCAAGTCTGGCGGGTTGTTCAAACCTTCCTGACCCCGAACAGAGGACAATACCCAGTCAGATGCAGCCAGCTTTGCACTCGGGGATTTAAAAAAGATATTTTCCTTTGAAATTATATTCCATGTAGCCCAATCTTGAAATTGCGAATCCTAAACATAAAAAGTTGCTCACAATTTTATGCAATTTGAAGTCGGTTCCAAAGAGGGGGTTGTCCTTCCTGCCGCTCACCACTTGCTTTCGGGAATGTCCACCCAGAAATATCTCGCAAAGCTCTATGGTGACGCTGCTTCCTTAGCCCGGGTGTGAGCTGGGAAGTCCCCTGGAGCAAGTGCCAGCTCCTGTCACGTACAATTTGTGACCCACCTTAGGCGCATCACATATTCATATTTATGCAATTCCGTCGTGTATAATCACATTCATTTATATTTTCACAAGTTACTGGTAATGACACTAATTATGCAGTTGGCAGAGAGGCGTGAAGCGACAGGATGATTTTGTCAACAGTGGGATGTTTGATTGTAAACTGTTTCCATCAAGAAATCCTCCAAGTTAATTTATTTTGTCCTTATTGCCAGTAGGGAAGAATAGTGCTGCCCAACTCAGTCTGGGAAACTCGGAAATCCCCCTCCCCCCCACCCCTTCATCAGTGTCCCAGCAGACCCTGGGGGAGTGCAGGGGCTGCGGAGCTGTCTGGGGCCCTGTTGAGTGGTAAAGAGGAACACGCAGTTGGTAAAGTTAGTCTGGAGCCCCTGTGAGGAGGCTCTTTTGTGGGTGTCTGGTTAGAGAAAATGAAGAGGGCCTCCCCGGTGGCGCAGCAGTTAGGTGCTGTGCTGTGGAGCTGTCGGCAGCTGCGGCGCGAGTTCGACGCCCGGCCGGGGAGATTCCCACATGGCGCAGCAGACCTCTCCTGTCTCACCAGCTGTTCCCCTCAGCAGTGTACTTCGGTCAATCTGCCTGTTCTGCTCCCCACTCTGTCTCTGGCGAATCCTCTCACCCCCCACACCCCTGGCCTACACCCCAGCTTGTATGCATAAATAAATAAATTAAAATAGAGAGAGAGAAAATGAAAAGAAATGAGTCTTGTTCTTGCTGGGCTTGAGGGGAGCAGCGGGGAGACAGGAGAGGTCTGCTGTGCCCTGTGGGAAGCTCCCTGGCCAGGGATCAAACTCTTGCTGCAGTGGCCGCGGACAGCTTCATAGTGCTGTGCTTAACCCTTTGCGCCCCCAGGGAGGCCCACAGCTGAAACCCACGGTGCTCTCTGTCACCCATCTCGACAGGCATCTCACCGACCCTTTGGCTTCCTCAACCTGGGCCTTCACTCAGGCCGGTGGCCGCTGCCCTGGCGAGTGCGGCGTGGCCGGCGAGCCCTGGCCAGGTCTTCCCTGTGGCAGCGGCCGTCTAAAGTCCACGCATGAGAAAAACCCAGGTGTCTCCTCCTGTCAGAAAGAGCGGCCCTAAATCTTCACAGAACTCTGCTATAGAAAAACTAGGAAATCAGGGTCACATTCAAAGAGTTTCCCCAGCCGAAATATTTTCCCCAAGTGAAAAACGTGTTTTTCCGCACTTGCGGTTGGCTGGCGAAGCAGGCAAGTCCTGTGTTGGGGACACTGAGCGGGTTACAGGCCTTTCCAGGGTGAACACGCACCGAGTCTGGGCGGGCTGGGGGTGCCTGGGCACCTGCTCACTTGTTCAGAGGCGGCAGGGGCAGCCGTCTTCTCTGTCCCCTCATCCCTGGAGGCCGTGTATCAGCGGAACAGCGGAGATGGGCAGGAAATCTTTTGTTTGGACTCTCGTCTGTGCGGCTGCACGTTCCGTGACACGGGGAGAAAGCCTCCGAGCGGGGACGCTCCCCTGTAGGAAACACCCCCGGGAGGAAGGGCCCAGACGGAAGGGGAGTCCCCAGGCTCCGCCCAGGTGTGAGACCCAGACCGGTCCGCGTTTCCCAGCAGACACGAGTGCAATCGCGCGTCTTTTTTCATGTGCATCTTTCTTCTGGTGATTTTTGAAGCTCCGACGCATATTCTCATTGATTGCATTTTATGTCACATGAGACATTTCTAGCGCCTGGGGTAGATCAAGGACACAGAACAGCTGGATCCCTTGGCTTCCGGGGGACAGTTGGGAGCATCCCAGGCTGGAAATTCCCTGGGGCAGGAGACAGACACGGTGGCCCCAGAGCAGCGTGGGCCTTGGGAAGTCTCTTCCCTGACTCGGTCGCGCTCCCCGCTGAGTCGAGTCAGAGGCTGGTCTCGGAGATGCCTTGGGTTGTAGCTCCTGAAGAGCGTGGCTGTCTTCAGCTGCCCTTTGGGGCTCCGCGTTAGCAGTGATTTGCGGTCTTTTAGGAGAGAGAAAGATGGAACAATCCTACCCCAGCGGCAGGGGTGGTGGGTGAGGAATGGCTGGGGAGAGGAGGACCTAATTCCTGTTGGGGATTTAATGAGCAGTCGTTGGGGCTGAGCTCTGTTTGTAATAGGCCCCACCAGGGACTGATGGTCTTGTTAATAAACATCTCTGAGTTTCTGTGCTGCCACCAGGATGCATCAGAAGAACTAATTACTCAGATTTTTGTTTAATGGTGCTTATCTAAATAACTTAGGAGCCTTTGAGTGAAAACAATAAAAATGCAAATGATTATGGTGCAGTGCGGTGCAATATGGATATTTTCATAATCAGAAGTGAAAGAGTCACAGGCCTGCAGAGGTCGACCTGCTGGTGGGAACTCCTGGCTTGGGAGTTTCATGGGATTTGGGGCACCACCTTGGGGACCCGTGCTAATGGGGTGTCCCCATTGTCTCTTAGCTTCTGCCCCTTCGCCTCCACCCACCTGAAACATGTCCTTGGACCTTGGATGGCAACTGGGTGACAAATTCCAGCAGACATTGCAGTGCAGTGAAACATCCCACAACTTGGGGGGTTGTTGCGCCAGTGTAAGTTTGTCTTTAAATTGTTTCTGTTAACTTGTGAGTCTGGAAGCTTGTAGGGAAGCGCCGTAGGCAGGAGAGGCGACTCCAAGCTGCCCCCCTCAAGTCACTAAAGCTAGTGTGTGAATAATGCTCAGGGACAGGAGAGCGGGGGTCGGAGTCGGAACCAGGGGTCCTCCCGGCTGAGTCTCTGGGAGCGGGGTCTTTGGGGCAAATTGTTTAATCACCCAGACTCCATTTTCTCAGCATCCTTCTCTGTCCCAGAGAAGAGATTCGATGGCCAAATAAGTAAGGGAAATCTTGAGCCCCAGAACACCTTGCCAGACCCACGATTTACATTTGTGTGGCCTAGTCTCTGAAGAAACTTTGACTCATTTCCCAAACTTATTAAATAATGGGACTCTCTTGGGCTAAATTCTGCCCTCTGGGAACATCTTTGAGGACCTGGAGTAGCTGATCCCTCAGCGCCTCCCCTCCCAGAGTGGGCTGCTAGGTGCGATTTCTGCAAATTTTGAGAATATCTACTGAGATAGGAATTAAATGCAATAACACAGTTAACCTGCTTTAAAAAAGGACCTTGAATTCTGAAAGGACTCATTTAGTTGCTGTATTTCATTGAATCTAAAACGCCACTGGTTATAAAATGCACCATTATTTTATGTACTGGTAAGTAGAAAATGCTGCTGGCTAAGCTGTGACTTGACTTTGGTTATGAGACGCTTCCTGATTTAGCGGCATCTTAAATTCCCTGGGTTCGAGTTGTGCTCATGTACTCAGAATTCAGAATGCTTTCGCCCCCGCCTTGAAAGAAGGAGAGCAAGAAGGGCATTAGAAGGAGATTTTCAGCATTAAGAGAACTTTATACTTGAATCTCTTAAATAGAGTTTTTGCCTGGATAGCTTTCCCTGTAGGTCCAGGAATCGCCGGGCAGCTGACTGACCCTTTGTAGACTAGGTAACCAGGCTGTCACCAGGCTGGTGTCCCCAGGGTGATGGGTCAGTTCCGGCGGACTTGGGTACAGGTCTGCATTTACGAAGCATGCGGCGCTTGGAGCTGTTTTCAAAAGATCATGATTAATCCTCAACTCCTGATTAATCATCAACTCCTTTTTCAAGTGAGAGGAGGTAGAACCATATTTGAGGATCCTTACTTCCCCATAAACAGTCCCCTGTTTTCCCCCCGCCCCCCCTCCCCCCACACACACAGAGGAGGGAAGAGCCAGCCACTGTGTGCCCGCCCTGATGTAGTTTGACGCACGTTGGGTGCCAGATGATGTCACTTTTGGAGTTTATGGGTCTGAGAGTGGGATCCTTGGCTCGCCTCTGGGAGGGGTTTTGCCAGAGCCCCCCTTCGGCAGCACGCGGCGAGTTTCTCCAGAGTCAGAGATGTTAGACAGACTTAGACAGGTTTATTAGGGGCGGGACAGCGAAATAAAGGACGCTCACACAGACACAGCGGGCAGGAAGAGCTGCCCCTCTGAGGGGGCAGGTTAGACTTTCTCCTCTTCTTTCAGTCAGGAGGGGCTCCCTTGGAGGGTGGCGCCTCTGCGGCTGATCCTGCACTCAAGTAGGACGTGGAAGGAGACCGAGATTCTGCGACGGGCTCAGTCTCCGTGTCTTCACCTTCCGGCTCAGCGGTGCCTGCCTACTGCTCTGTAACCCAGGCGCTGGGCCTAGGGGTTTTGGTTATCGTTGTGCTAGTGGCTGTTTTGATTCCTTCTCCCCCCACCTCCTTGCGTGAGTCAGGTTTGTCTCGCGGTGCCCTTCGTTAAGTTCTATTTCCTCCATCAGCCCACCAGAGCGGCTCTTCACCAGAAGGCGCCAAAGTGGACCGGCCACAGAATTGAACTCTTAGACTAGGGGTGTGTCCTGCACTCGAGGGCTCTGGGTTGGGCTCTTGGGACAGAAGAGCCTGCAAGTAGAGTGACCCGGTTCCGCCATGCAACCCTCTAAAGCCAGTTTCCAGTGAACTTTGCCTAGAAATGGGTGAGCATTCCTCAATAGTCTTCTCAGACTGAGTTATAATATACAGAGTGATAAGATGATGTTAGTTTGGCTTTTTGCAGCAGCTTGACGTGGGGATTACTGGTAGAGCTCATCTCCCTCGTGGGAGAAAGAGAACCTGATCTCTCTCTCTCTCTCTCTCTCTCTCTCT
>PVIJ01017658.1:0-28737 GCA_004024925.1 Scalopus aquaticus | reverse complement strand
TGGGGGAGGATTGGAAAAGGGCACAAAATGGAATAGAAAAGAATACAAGGGACCATGGAGATGGATCACAGGTGAATTGGTGGTGGGCTACCCAAGGGGAATACAAAATGTAAAAGACATTAATAACAATAAAATAAATAAATAAATAAAACATAGAGAACCACCCCCCCCAAAGAATATATATATAATTGTTGGACCTACCATCTTATTTCTTTATTTGCATTAATGTATGCCCTTTTCTGGAAGAATTACACAAAACGATGTCTCCTAACCCTACTGGCAGTCCTGGTCCCAATGAAAGAAGCTTCAGACTTCTTTCTACTGTTACCTTAAATCAGATGGTTATGTCAAGAGGTGACCATCTGCAAACACCAGCTTGTTTGCTCTCTGCACCCACAATGAGAATGGAAGTTTCTCAATGGGCTCAACTTTTTTATTCTGGCAAATTGAAAAAGGAAGTAAAAGTAGATTTCCTGTCAAACGGTGGATGATATTCTAAGCTCTGTGAGCATACTATAGGAAAGGACCTAGGCTGGGCTCTTGTGGAGATTTTTTTTTTTTTTAAGGGTAAAAATTTAGCACTCTTCAACAAACTTGAGAGTTTGATGAGAGTTCAGATGTGCAGAAACAATGCAACCTAGGATGTAGAAACTCCCACTGGAATGGAAGGAAACCAGTAGTTTGGGTTCTGAGCAGGAAGAGTCTAGTTGGGACATCAAAGAATCCACAGAGGGAATGGCGTTTGGACTGGGCGTAGAGAGCAAGCAAGGCCATAGCAGGAATGGAGATGAAGAGCCAGAAAGAATGAAAAATGGTAGGAAGCAGCTGGGAGTATGTGGAGAGAAACCGTGAAAAACAAAGTAAAGAAGTATTGGGTCAAGTTCGAGGAGCTCATAAAGCCAGGATGAAGTAAAGGTGCTTCATTTTTGAGGGACAGTTCGGGGCAGTCATCACAATCTCATGTACCCTGGAATAGCCTTGGAGAGCAGAACTAGCAAGGTTTATCCAAACCTTTGGACAGCAGCAAGCTCTTTTGGCCTGGGGCTTTGCATCTAGGTCTTGCTATAAGAAAGATGAGGATGCTTATTATAGTATTATTCATAATAATAGAAAACTAGAAACAATCTAAAACCTACCTGTATAGCAGAGATTCTAAACTGGGTTGATTTTGTCCCCAGGGGACATTAGGAAACATCAAAAGACATTTTTGATTGTCATAGCTTGGAGAGGAATGCTATTGGCAGACCATGGGTAGAGACCAGAGATGCTACTAAACACCCTGCAATGCACAGGAAGCTCCCCACAATGCAGAGTTAAGGGGTCCACAGTGGTAACTGTGTCAAGGTTGCCAAAAATATCTCTCTCTTGCTCTCTCAGTCTTGCTCTCTATCTCCAGAAAAATATTTTAAAATAGACAAAAATATCAACAACGGTAATATCTGTAACTATGCTTGGTTTCGATTTTTCCCTTTGTGTTCACCAGTATTTTCTAGATTTTGATTGCTATTTAGGAATGTATATTAGGCAGGGTTCTCCAGAGAACTGATTCACACAGATGAAGGATAAGAGGTTTGTCTCATGCTGCTGTCTGCAGGCTGGGAGCCAGAGAAGCCACTGACAATTCAGTTTGTGTCTCAAGGCCTGAGCACCAGGGGAGGGGGTAGAGGAACAGTGGCGTCAGTCCTGGTCTCAGTTGGAAACCCAAAGGGGCTGATGTCGGAGGGCAGAAGGCAACTTCACCCCTGCTCCCCCTTCCTGCTCCACTCAGACCCTCACAGGAATGAAGATGCCCCCCTGCACTGATGAGGGCAATCTTTATTCAGGATGCTGACTAAAGGTTAATCTCTTCTGGAAACACCCTCACAGGCACATCCAGAAACAATGTTTACCAACTATTTGGGCATCACGTAGCCCAGGCAAGCTGACACATAAAATCAACCATCACAGACTTATAATTTTAAAAATATGTTCTGAGCACCAAAGACGTTTCAGGCAGCACTGCAAGGGCCAGGGAATCAGCCCCGACAGGCGCCTGCTGTCCTGGAGCTTTCAGCACAGAAGGAAGACAAACAATAGACGGGAGACAGAAAAACAAATGAGGTCATTATGTAATATAATAAAGGGATTACATAGGATGACATGACAGGCAGGAATTGGGGGGGGGGGCGGGGGGGAGGTTAGAGGAGCTTAGAGGGCTGCACGACCGCCAGACTGGGGATCACTCGTGCATGCAGTGCTGAATGGGTGTTATACCCCAAGAATTTATTGCATTCTGCAAATCAACTTTCCCTTGAAGTTCATTTACGAGGTTCAAAGGGCCAGCAGCAGTCAGTTTGTTATAAGCCTGCATTCTACAGTGTTTACAAGGCAGAGATACCCAGCTCGCGAGTGTATTCCCTGGAATCTTTTCATCCAGAGAGAAAAACCTTCTGCCCCACCTCTTCTGTGTTGGAGGGTCACTTCAAAGGCATTCTGATACGTGGAGATCCATGGACCTGACAGCATCCAGACTACTGTGTGCATTTTTCTGACTGACAACCCAAGAAGGGACCAGCAGTTACAGTCAGAAAAAGCACATTGATGTCAAGAAAAGATCAAGGAAGTTGAAGGGAAATAGATGCAAAAGCTAAGCCTCTATGAGAAAGGACAGAATCCAAGATGTTAACTAGGGGCACCTCTAGCAGGGTCATGGGTGACTTTAACTCTCTTTGTGTGTTTCCTCTGGTGAACATGTTTTGCTTTTGTAATTAAAGGAAAACAATGAAAAGTGTTGTTTTAGAAGGACCTTTCAAATTTCAAAACGTTTCAAGAAAATCCTTGAAACCTAAAACTGGCTAAGGCTGGGATGCAGAGATTGTGAGATGGGGGCCCGTGGTGTACAGAGGGGAAGCAGGAATGGTGAGCACATGAAGTGAAGCCCCTTATGGGGGAGGCTCTGGGGAAGAGGGCATAGGAGGGTGGGGTGGGGGAGGGCAGTAGAGGGGAAGGGTAGGTGTCCCTCTCAGCTCCCACCACTTTTGTCATGGAGGAAAATTAATTGGTAGATCTGATTCTCCAAGAAAAGACAAACACCTCTCCAAAGCTGTAAATGTAGGCTTCTGGGTCAACAGAAAAGAAAAATACCCTGCAGGGCCGAGAAAACACATCTACAGGGGCGGGTGACCTCCCTCCTGCCCATTCACAGTCTCCTCTCAATGCTTTTCCAGGGGAGTCCACCCCTGCTCTGTGCAGAAGTCTCTCTCAGGTGCTGGTAAACCACCATGAGAGGAAAACGCTCACCTTCTCCCATCTCCAGCCCAGTAACATCTGGAACATTCTGATCCCATAATCCTTGTTCTCAGGAAATATTAATGATTTAATCTCCCTAGCTCACTCCCTCTCCTAGGCAGCCAGACCAGTGAGCTTTCCAGGCAAGACCCAGAGAGGTCCAGGCAGGAGCGGAACACATCCTGACTCAGTTCTGCCACAGACACATCACCCCTGGGAAGGTAGGCCTCAGCCTCCCCGCAGACCCAGCCTGTGGGACTCCCAGCCATGGCCGAGGTGACAGCAGAGGAGGTGGAAAAGTTCCTGGACTCCAATATTGGCTTTGCCAAACGCTACTACCAACTCCGCTACCAGGCCAAGGTCGTCACCGACCTCCTTGGGGCCAGGGAGGCTGCCGGGGACCTCAGCCACTACCACCCACTGAGCAGCGTGGAGGAGAGCGAGATCATATTCGACCTCCTGCGGGACTTTCAGGAGAACATACAGACTGAGAAATGTATCTTCAATGTCATGAAGAAGCTGTGTTTCCTCCTGCAGGCGGATCGCATGAGCCTCTTCATGCACAGGGCCCGGAATGGGGTGGGGGAGCTGGCCACGCGGCTCTTCAATGTGCACAAGGACGCGGTCCTTGAGGACTGCCTGGTGATGCCCGACTCTGAGATTGTCTTCCCCCTGGACATGGGCGTGGTGGGTCACGTCGCACACTCTAAAAAGATGACCAATGTCTCCAACACGGCAGAGGTACCCCCTTCACCCTATGAGGGAAGGCAGGGAGGCACTGCCTCTGATAACCTCAGATTCTATGACACAGTTGTTTAGAATACTTTATATACTGAAAATTTGAGGATGGCAATGACAGTGCAAATGCCAGTAGCTGTGATATTCTTTTTTGTGTGTGGTGGGGCGGTGGGGGGGCAGTTCTAGGACTGAGAATTCAGTGGGAAAGAGGGTTCTGGTGGATTTAATAACATCTGCTTCTGAGGGAGGTAAGGCCCAAATATTGGTTTCCCTGGCAGAGTGAATATGACAAGGCTTATTGACTTCCTAAAAATGAACGTCAGCCTGCCCCACCCAGACTGTGTTCAGGGACATATCAATGTCCTTAGAGAATGACGTGGAAAACCTTTCATGACTAATGCCTCTTTAGAGACTTTGCTTGATCAGCTAGTGCTAATTTGAGTGGCTCATGACAGGCTTTCCTTAATTCCTTTATCCTTCACCTGGTTTGAGAGAGTATCACGGACAATGCTGTGCCTGTTTGTTTAATCCTGCTCCAGTGGGAAATTTCTGAATTTTGGGAAAGGTTCTGCACACTCTGTTCTAGAAAACTTCTATAAAATACATTCTATTCGCAGAGTAGCCTGAACAGTGAGTGTCCAAGTTGGCTTGTGTCCTGAGTAAGGGCTGATGACTGGGACACCAGGAAACAGAACAGTGGATTCTTCCGCATTTAAGACAATTCAGGCTGTCTCCTCTTTCTGGGCATATGGACCGCACTACACTATACTGATCTCTCATGTTGATTTAGGGGTGCTGTGGAGGAATTGTTCCTTTGATCTTCCACTGTGAGCCAAACTCTATGTCCTGTTATTAATTCATCTGTGAGCCGTTCTGAATGCCCCCCACCACACCCCTCATTTTCAGTGTAAGGCCAGACATGTAATGGCACTTCCATTAAGATTTGTGGATTAAGGACATCTGCTGGACTGTGTGCTAGAGCTGAATTGCTAAGAAAAATCTGGAAGTAACAAAGTCTTTTGTTCAATAACATCGACCCAGGTCTAACATTATCCAGGCCGCCCCAGATGGCAGGTTCACATACACACACCTAACAAATATTATGAGTTACTTCTTGAGTATCAGTTTCCCCCTAGTGTAAGATGGAGACCACCTCATAGGTTCTTGAGAAATTAATGTATGTCACTGCACTAAAGTACCAGGCAGAATACCCATGAGCAATTGGGATTGTTATATTCACAAAGGTCTTTTTCTCACATAAGTTTCTTTTGGGGGGGCTTCTTTGTTACCACCTCCAGAGAACTTTCTCTAAACCTCCCTCCCATGCAAAGTCCACCCCCCCCATTCTTTTGCCCCTAGGCCCCCAAAGTGCTCTGTGTGCATCTCCTCCACAGCCCTTACCAGGCTGTATCTCAGACTTTTCTTCTACAGAATTTTGGAGGTTTCGAGGGCAGAAATCATCTCTGCCTTGCCCCTCTGAAGGGGAGTCGACAGAAATGTGTTCAGTCTCTCATCAACAAGAGAATAGCAAGTCTCCATCCTACCCCCTACCACAGGCCCCTGGGGCTCTGGGTGTTTTCTTGTCTTGCTCTTGTTCTTCCCACCCTCGTTTTTCTTGGCTTCCTTCAGGATGAGCATTTCTGTGACTTCGTGGACACCCTCACCGAGTACCAGACCAAGAATATCTTGGCTTCCCCCATAATGAACGGGAAGGATGTGGTGGCCATTATTATGGCTGTAAATAAAGTGGAGGGACCCCATTTCACCAAAAGAGATGAGGAGGTAAGAATGCTCTGGAAACTGCTGGGATTGAGTGGTCATGCTAACACGTCCTTCAGCCCATGGAGTCCCCTGAACCTTGCTCTTTAGCCTGGCCTCAGTTTCTTTGTGTGTATGACAAGGAGTTGGTCTGATGCCCTTTGAGGGAGGCTGGGCAGGACAGTAGTTAAGATGTTGGGTGCTGGAGCCAAGAATGTAGGGTTGACTGTCTGGTTCTACCAATGTATAGTTGTTGGACTTGGACAAGTTACTTAATTTTTCTCACCTCAGTTTTCTTATTTGTCAGATGGGATGATTTTACAGTATCTACTTCTTGGAGTACTTCTGAAGATCAGGTCAGACAACACACATAATGACTTATCACAGGGACTGCAAAGTCTGTAAGTGGAACTAAGCCATCCACGCTCCTCTGCCAACATCAATATTCTATATTCTGTGAGTTTTACACTCTCAGAATGCAACATTTTCAGCCAGCATTCCCTGATCCCTCTGCCCAAGTTGCTTCTGATGAAGCTCTTATTTTTTCATTATCTTTTAAGAATACAGACGTAGTTTTATTTTTTCAGTTGATGATATAAAAGCTGATGACATATATTCCAGTGTAACTTTTTCTTTCACACATACAAGTCAACAGGTTGGTGAATCCAGAGGAACTATAGAGATCACTGTATGGAGCATCCCAAATTAGTATCCACAGTTCACTCTAATTCCATTCCATGTGCTGTGAAATATCTTCATTACATTGTTAGATGACACTGCTGCACCAACAGGCAGAGGTGCTCAAAGTCAGTTCCTGTTTCAGCCAGTCAGTTTAGGGGTGTGGCGGTTCTCCACCATAGAACACTGAGGCTGCTGGAGGGCCACTCAGGAGCAGGATGTCCAATGTGGAAGGCACCATCTTGTCAGGCTGGGCTCTGATGAAGCTTTTGAAATAGACATTTCCTGATGGTATTTCTCCTTCTGCATTTCCCTTCATGCTGTTTGATTTTAAGATTCTTCTCAAGTACCTCAATTTTGCAAATCTGATCATGAAGGTGTATCATCTGAGTTACCTTCACAACTGTGAGACTCGGCGTGGCCAGGTAAGGGGTGTGGCTCCAGAGACTGCACTAAACCTGTTCTTTTATGAAAGCACGGGTGTGGTGGAGTGGGTAGGAAGGAATCTGCCCAGAGTCCTGGTCTTAGGAACTAGTGGCTGTTTGTAAAACTGAACCCCAGAGCAATGATGTGTACACACTTTCAAGCCAGGTAGCTTGGGTCTGAATCTTCGTTAAGCCGTTTACTAACATTTACTAACTCTGAGAGCTGAGGGTAAATGACTGCTTACCCTCTCCAACCTTCAACCTCCTCATTTGAAAAATGAAGGTAATTATGGTCACACCCTCCAGAAGCTATTATCATTAGTAAGTGAGATAATATATGTATAACATTTGTGCTCAATTATTGTTTGTTCCTATTATTATTAACAACCTGTGTGATAAAATACCTGCAAATGTCAACTGGCCAGTTACACTACGTCTCTGAAATTCAGTTTCACCATCTATAAAATGGGGATAGTTATTCTCTGCCTCTCTGTCTCTCTGGCTCGTTATTCATTAAATAAAATAAACTCTAGTGAGTTATATGGGGTTGCTATTCCTCTCTAGCTAAGAAAAATGATACTTTATGCTTCCAAACATTTGACTGTGTCTTTGTACTTCCTCAGATACTGCTCTGGTCGGGGAGCAAAGTCTTTGAAGAGCTCACTGACATCGAGAGACAGTTTCACAAAGCCCTGTACACAGTCCGAGCCTTCCTCAACTGTGACAGATACTCTGTGGGGCTCTTGGACATGACCAAGCAGAAGGTGAGGAAGCCTTGGGACAGACGTTTCCAAGAGCAAGTTTAATGTGCACGGAGTAGAGCCCAGACTGTGTCAGGCCTTCAGCAGCACGGGGATCAGGCTGGGAGAACGTGGGCAGCTGTGAAAAGTTTCTCACGGGTCTTTGTACTGAAGAGAGGACTACCCTCCTTTAGACGGGAAAAGTCAATCTAGCATACAAGTTTGTAAAAACAACCTGTGCCTCCTCTAGCCAATTGTGAAGGAAACAGAATGTGAGGGAAAAAAGGTTGTGAAGCAAAGTTAGTGAAATTAGTGAAGTAGAAGGTGAGAGATAAAGAAATTTCTATGTCTGGTAAAAATCCAAAAGAAAGAAAGTTACCAATTCAGGAATTCTCAGAAAATGCACTCACAGGTAGAAGTAAGTTTCACCAATCCAGGGCTCACCCAAGTGACTGAGGTGGGTGCGAGTGCTTAGACCTGGTTCCCTATAATACTCAGAGGCAGGTTTGCAGCAGAGCATGGGCTGGGGAGGCGGAGACCAATATGGCCACCAAAATGCTCTTCAGCTAAGTTTCCCAAATCAAACTCGTCTGAGCTCCCTCCTGGGGCTAATTATATTCTTCCTTGGAACAAAATTCTAGAGTTATATATTTGTGATTTCCTGTCCCAAAGACCCACAGCACGGGCTCCTCTTGGGTTCACTTCGTGTGCCTTGCCAGGCCCAGCGTGGTGCAAAGACCAGTGGAGACCCTACAAATATTTGGTTAGATGAAAAAATGAATTGTAGAAACTGGGATTGGAAATGACCTTAGGATTAGAACTCTAGAGGATCCTGGAAGTGACAGTGAAACAGAATCTCTGAGAAACTGAAAAGTTGCTGAACCACATTTCCTGAGAGACTGACTTTTTTACTTATTATTTTGTGGACATCTTCCATGTCAGTACATGTCAATTCTTTAATAAACCTTTATTTGGAGACATATGCCACAATGAGCAACAGTGAAGTTAAATCCCTGCATAGAATAGCTACAGAACTGAACTGTAGAAGTGAAAGTACTAAGACAGAACTTTTATTTCACTTTCCCAAAATTTCCTTCTAAAAGTTATACCAGTTTGCCTTCTCATCCACATAAAGTTTCACTTCCCTAAACCCAGCCAATTCTGGTTATCATACCTCTTTTATTTTTCCTATCTGAATGGCCCAAAAGCATTGTATTTTTTAACTCTTATTGTTTTTTCACTGATTATTAGTGAGGGTAAATATTTCTGTATGTTTGTGATTTAACTTTTCTTCTTCCACATTTTGCCAAGATATCTCATTTGCCCCCACTGAAACTGAATTGTCTGCTATGTCTTACGTACACTGTTGGTAGGAATGGAGACTGACCCAGGCCCATGGAAAACATTATGGAGGCTGCTTAAAATATTAAGAATGCTTCTATCAAAGGATTCAGCAATTCTACCTCTATGCATCTACCCAAAGAATACAAAAACACTCATTTGAAGTAATATATACCCTTTCTGCACTGTTCTGGATGCCACCATTTTGATAGGCCATTTCATCATATGTCAGGTCTCCATACACTCATAGGTCTGCTACTCAAATTTTTGCTTTTAAAATAACTCCCTAGGTAATCCTGGTGCAACTGGACCACATTTGCATACTCTTGAGCAAAATATTTTGCCAAGTACTGCTTAATAATAAACACTTTGATCCTTCTTTAGGAAGTAGCAAAGAACTGAATTCATCCAAATGAATTGTTCTTTTTGAATCAAAAGAATTTCTGAGTGTTGGATTCAAAAGGTTCCCATTTAAGGTGCCCAGTTTGCACTTAAAAGACTTGATTCCAGGTACAGGCTGCCCTTGACTGAAGTGCCCTGGCTCTCTGTTCTTTTGAACTCCCTCTCCAAAGGGAAAGGCACACTTAAACAAGAATGTTTTGGCTTAGTCAACCCCGTTGGTCCAAAAGATGGCAGATGGTTGCGCTGCCTACCTGACACCTGGGGGCTAAGCCTTACCTGAGCTGTTGACATTATGAAAGAACAGCAGCCACTGAATCGCACACTTTCATTGGGCAAATTATATGGTATGTGAATTATATCTCAATAAAGCCATTTTGAAGTAAAAGGGAGGGAGGAGGTTTAGAGGAGTCCACCCAGACCCTGTTGACAACACTGGCCTCTCGGCACAGTCTTCAGAGCTGCTCATTCAGTGTTGGTCACAGATGGTGTCAACCCCACGTGCCTGTCTTTTTTCCAGGTGCCTCTAACCTTTGTGTCCTCCTGTCATGGCTGTTTTGGCTCCTACCCTGTCTCCCTTACTGAAGTCACACGCATCGTCTCCTCTGTAAGAGCAGGTGTTCCTCTGGGGCATAACGGTTCCTTGTTCACTCTGTGTGTCTAGCAGCCAGAGTATTATGAAGCTCAGGTGGATGCCCAGTTCACATTTTCACCCTGAATTGAATTTCTGTCTGTTGTCAGCAGGCAAAAAACACCTGACTGGACAGAAGTGTAAAGACATGGAATCTGAATATTACTTTCTGCTTGTGCTCCTTTCTGCTTGTGCTCTGGGTGATATGAAAATACGCAGACCACCACAGAAAATATGTCCAAGCAAGAGAGGCGAAAGGCATGGGTGTGGCCTCCTACCCACAATACGTAGGGCTAACAAATCACTGTTCCTAATATGAACCGGTGAATGGAGGCCACAGGAAGTCAGAGGCCTCCTCTGCCAGGCCCAGGCTCAGACCAACACGTGCTATTCGGGTTCCCTAGGAAAACCGGTGGGCAGACAGGAGGAAGAGCTGGCATGGAGTCCCACGTGGTTTCTTCTCCTGAGGCTGCCTGGTGGTACAGTCATTGACAGCCCTGTTTTCCCTCCTCTCGACTCATGTTGTTGCTGGTTGTCTCACAGCTGTCATCCTTTCTTGCTGGATACCAGATATGGTCTCTCCATATTTGGCACCATTTTCTTTTTTTCTTTCTTATTGTCAAATTCTTTTCTCCTGACTAAAAAAAACAATTCATTTTATGATGGCAAGATTGATAAATAAATTTTACTCTTATTCCAATCACCCAGACAAAACTAGCTTGTGAGAACTATGTTGTGAATTTTTTCAGAGCATTTTCTATGCATAGCTAAACTTTAGGACTCACAATCTATATTTTTGCCACCTCACATTTCTCACTCATCAGTTTCATGGACACTTTTAATCAATCCATACACATCTGTAACATCATTCTTATTAGATGTACCATCATTGATTTAACAAATCCTTTTGTTGGACATGGACACATCGGTTGTTTGTAATTCTTTGCCCCTATAAATTCTCTGCAAAGGACATTGCTTCACCTAAGACTTCAGTCTCATGCTTGGCATATCCTTCAGGTCATTGTCTTAACCACAGAGACCCTACTGTCCCTTTCTTGTCCCACAGCACAGGCAGCCCGGAGAGTGCTCCAACCAGATCTCATTTTTCAGTTAATGATTAGACACTTTAGCATTGTCTTGAAGCACAGATGTGACTGACATCCTCCAGCTTTGCAGTCCTTCCAAGGTTTTAGAGAGCTCTTCCCACCTTCCAAATTTCAGTGACAGATGACGCATGTAGACAAGTCTTTTCTAAATTTGTTTCTGGACATGTAATTGTTGTTTTTTTCATTCCTAGGAATTTTTTGATGTGTGGCCAGTCCTAATGGGTGAAGTTCCACCATACACAGGTCCTAGGACTCCGGATGGAAGGGTAAGGACCTTTCTGACCTATTCAATATGATCAAATGCAAAATGCAAAGTAAAAAATGCTGAAAGATGTTTCCTCATCACATGGGTATTTATCTTCTTATGGTTGGATTGTTTCCTTTGAAGTTGTGATAATTCTTCACAATTGCCAAGTCCTACATATTTTTTAATTAATTTTTTATTAGTGAACATTGTTGTACATATTTTTTAATATTTTAATGATACAGGATTTCTCCCTTAAAGTGTGGTCATTGTAGCTCCTCTGCCACCAAAACACCCATAGTATTCCAACATAGTCCTCTGTGCTCTACCCTACCTTTCTCTCTTCCTCCCCTCTTGGATGCCTCAAATCTATAGTCAGTTTTCAAGGCTTGATTTTATAGTTAAAGTTTGTCTTTGTTTGGTCTCTATATTCCACATGTAAGTGAAACCATCTTCTGATTTATTTCACTGAGCATAAGCCCTTTCAACTCCATCCATATTGCCACAAATGGCATGAGTTTAACTTTTTAACTGCCAAGTAGTATTCCACTGTGTATATATACCACATCATTTTGATGAAAGGTGTTTTTAATACCTTGCAGGCATTTCACAATAACCTTGTAGGGCTGACCAAGAATGAATCAATATTCTCATTCCACAGATGAGGAAAGAGTTCCGGAAAGGTCAGGCTCCTTGTTCAAAGATTCACCTTGCAGCAGTTTAGAATTATAGATAATTTGAGCTGGAAATAACCTGAATATCTAATCTAGAAAATACAAATTGGTAGCCAGAATGTTAGTTTCAGTTCATAGATACATTTGTTTGACTGTACAGGTCTTTTAAATTTTCTTTTTACTTTAAAAAAATTTTGAATTGGTGGCTTAACACTCAAAAACAAGATATTCCCCATATATATCAAAAGTTTGTTTCTTTGAAAGAGTAGATCAGTCGAAACTGACCCAGAGTCCTGCAGGGTAAATTTGATTGGAGCAGAGAAGCAGTTGCCTCCTTGGAAGGTGAGATCCTGGCCTCTCTAATTTGTCACATATTCCACTATTCCCTCTAGTGTACACCTACCCTCCTCATTCACTTTTCATTCAGCCCTCTCTAGGTATTTCAGTCTATGAACTCTGACCTACTACAACTGCTTCATTTAAACATTAGGCACAAATGCTTTGAAGAATCTGAAATGATATAGAGATGTGAAATGATACAGAGTAAACATACTGTCACTCAGAAGGCCTACAGAACCTCTAAAATGACTGAACGACATTAGCCAAGGCCACATAGGATAAGCAAAAGGCAGGGTCATGTCCTTAAATTGAGTGTTATTCCAGTGCCCTTCCCATAGACCTTTTAATCTGTCTAAAATGGTCTATCAATTTCTGCTAGGAGACCTGAATCCACCCAGTGTGTGTGTGTGTGTGTGTGTGTGTGTGTGTGTGTGTGTGTGTGTGTGTATGTATGTCAGACTTTATTTGCTTTAATTCAAACTATGGGAATTTAAAATTAATTAGCTTCATATATTCACCAGAAAAGTTTCCACCTTTGGAATCTACATTGTCTACCATACATTATTTGAAACAATCTTTATAACCTACTGTTATACAATTTCAAACTACTCTTTTAGCCACATAATTTCATGATTTCTTTAAAGAAAACTATGTCTTCAAGGACTGTATTGTGTACTGCTCTCAGAAAATTATTTGGCGACACATTTCCTTTTTAAGATTAGTTGTGTTAGTATAGTGAACATGTTACCATTGAGTTTTTTCCTCCAATTCACATATGAGTTGGACTTCTATCTTCTGGAAATGTAGAAGTTGAGGAACTGGAATAGAGACCACGTTAGCTTTCAGACGCCCCCAACTACTTTTAACTTCAAATTCTGTGACTGTTTTAATATTCACTTCTTTGAGCTGAAGTCTAAGGTCATTTCTCACTGAGCACCAGCCAGGAAGAGTTTTGATTTGATCAGTTTAAGAAGTTTTGATTTCATGAGGTCTGTAGCGCCAGCAGGGCACAAAGCAGGTTTTCCATGATTCAGACAGATAAGTAAAGAAGGAGCCCTGGAGCCCTTGGTGGCTTTTTCAGGCTTTTAATGTTTTCTGCAGCATTTGTAGTGAGGCAACCAGGTGCAGGGCAGGCGGGGGGTGCTAGGGGTCAGGAGGCTGATAGGCCTCCCAGCCCCTGGCGAATCTTTACTCTTTGTGGGCTCTCTGGCATTCTCTCATGGGCTCTCTGCTGTACCCTGCCACACCCCTGTCACCTCTGTCACCACGCTCTGTTCTCTCTGCTGACTCTGCTCTTACATGCTCACCCTCTAGGCCCAGGTGTGCCCACGCCCCACTTCAGGTGCCCACCATCAGGCACGCGTGTAGGACCACAGGGGTCTATCGTTGATGCTAATGGTGGGAGGGCGGAAAAACCTGATCACTTCCTTTACCCTCCACAGTGATTAGCATGCTCGAGGTTAAGACTTTTCTTTCCCCAAACTCTTCTGCATCTCAGGTAGCAAGGTCTCAGTCCTTGAAGAGTATAGGTATTCAGTTGTAACAGAAAAAGTCAGAAGACAAAGGATTGGGGTTTGGGTTGGTTGCAAATCTATAGAGTTGAAACTGGGGCGGACAGGGCACAAATGCCCAGGCTCTGAGGCAAGAGCCACCAAAGATCCCCAAAAGGCCAAAAGGCCCAAACCAACAAAGGACAGCGCCTGATGAGAGGGCAGGGCACTGTCGGTGGGTTCTCACCCGCGCGCACAATTGCAGGAGACTTCAGGCTACAGGATCAACAACAGCAAACATGGGGTTTATTTTACAAACAGGGGAGACAGAGAACTTACTGCGTCCTCAAGTGGCGGCCGCCTCACCCGGAACGCATCGGGGACGGTAGCTCCTTGGGAGGTGTTGGGTTAGACCTACAAACAGGCCTCTGAGACACGAGGCCCGGGGTCCCTGGTGCTCCTTTCAGGCTACATCAGAGACAGGACCGGGGGCCCCGTCTCTGCAGAGTCCTTCAGCTTCTCTTCCTGCTGGGCGGGCGGCTCCTGGATGCTTCTTTTCTTCTTTCTTCCTCGGAGGCCAGGAATGGACTTCTTTCTTCTCTCTTCGGAGTCTGGAACTGTTGTCTTTCTTCTCCTGGGGGCTGGTCATCTTCTCCTGTTCTCTTCAGGGGCCTCCTTCTCTCTCTGGGGCTGGCGTCTTCTCTTTTTTTTTTTCCTTCTTTTCCCCCCCTTTTTTTCCTCCTCTTAGGTCCTGCCTATCCTGGTTTATATCCTTGTTCAGGATACCATCCATGAGTCTGATTGGATCATTTTTTAATCCTAGAGCTGATTGGACCTACCCATCAGCTCCTAGCACCTGATTGGTCCATTCAAAATGGCAGTTACTGGGCTCTCAGAAGCAACTGCCACACTGACTTATGGTGGAGCAACGGGGTGAGAGGTACCCCTGCTCCTGCCAGCTCCCACTGCTAAGGCGGCTTGGTTCTGGCAACAGAGTGAGCACGATTAAATAAATAACCCTTTAGGTCCTTGATTTTCCCACCCCTGGAGTGCTATTACTTAATTCATCTCCAAACCCAGTTCCATGTCTAGGACAGAGCTGGTGAGGAAAACCCAAGTCAGGACCAGAGACAGCAGGTCCTGTGGACAAATGTGGACCTTCTGAACAGGGTGTGGGCAGGGAGGGGAAAGCCTGAGTGCAGATCCTTCTAGCTAGTTGTGTGGCCTCAGGCGACCTCTCTAAGCTTCACTATTCTCATCAGTAATGCCCGTGTAATTACAGTGACCTAGTTCAGCTGTGGTCATGAAAGTGCATCACAAGCTGACACACAACGGGCTCGCCAATAATCACAGCTAACTGGGTTGAACCTCACGCCCAGACAGGCACTGTCCCTGTGTTATGTCATTTGCTCTTCTCAATGAGTGTATGAAGAAGACAGCCTTACTATCCTTGTTTGTCAGTTGAAATTGAGGTCCAAAGGGAGCAAATCATTTGCATAAATTCAAACCAGGGTGCATTTCTCTCTGGTAACTATCAACTTATGGTGCTTTCTAAAATTGCCTCTGGCCTTCTAATATCACTGACACATTATCTGCCACATTCATATTAGGAATAAAGTTTTTGTCTATATTCGATCAATTAACTTCCCCAGATCTTGGATTCAAAGCTCCCCAATAGCAGCCATATTTCACTTCGTATTTAAAAAATAAAATGTGGGTGTCTGTCAAGATGGTGGTGAAGTAAATATACTGGGCTCACCTCCTCCAAACATACACAACAAAACTGGTGTAAAACAAAGCCAAAAAAACAAAAACAAAACAAAAAACCAGGAAGGAGCAACTGACTAACATTACACACAATAGGACCATGAGCCCTGACAGAAAGGGAGAAAGAATTAGAAAAAGCTAAGTGAACTGTTTAGGTGATAACAGGCAATGCAGCCTCCTAGAGGAAGGAACAGCTGTGCTGCAGAGCCTCTGTCACTACTGAACTGACACACACGGATAATGAGATGCAGGCTGCTCTGGGCAAGGCGGTGCAGAGCAGGCGGATAAAGTCACACACTTTCAAAGAAAAAAAAATATATAATGTTGTGTGTGTGCATGTGTGAATCACTAAAAGTTACCTGGGCTTTAAGCTTCAGGGAAAAAACAAAAATTGCACTCAATTTAAAACTAGAGTATTTCTATGCATCATGATTTGGCTGTACTGTATTTATGGGCTTTCAAAGACCCTTCTGTTAATAGTGTTAGCTGCTCAGGTGGAAGGTGAAAAAAGGAACTCATTGATGGTTCAGTTGTGACTTTCCGGAACTGGTAAATTGCTACATGAATATGGCCTTGAAGGCAACTTGAGCTACGGTATGTGGAAAAATATCTTATTTACCTATAGCACACTGGTCTTTTTTGTTGCTTTCTAGAAAAGCAAATTGATTCTCCTGTGGGTTTCCAAAAACATTCACATCTAACCTTCCTGAAGGAGTCTCGTGGAGAGTGTAAAAGTATGTAAAAGTAAGAATGTCCAGAATGTTTTAAAAATGACCACTGACAAAGGTTAAAGTTGATTCAGAGGCAGCAAGGCGCCAGGCAGCTGTAAAACACCAAGGTCTGTAAACTCCCCCTGGCAGCTGTAAAACTCCAAGGTCTATAAACCTCCAGGCAGGGGCAAAAGGCTTCAGGGACTCTAAAAGATAACAGCTCTGACCGTCTGCTTCGTGACCTCCCCCCTTGATGTATTGCCAAATTCTGTATAGTTTGCTGAATTCCTTTGCCCCTGAAACTGCCTTTATAAGCTGCACCAATTCGGTGCTCGGGGTCTCCATTTTTGCCTACGGGACCGCTGCGTCAGTACACCGGGCTAATTGGGACCCTAGCTCGAGCTAGCAATAAACCACCTCTTTGTAATTGCATCGAATTCTGACTCAGTCGTTATTGAACCAGTACCATACTTTAACAGAGAGCCCTGGGTCCGACAGCCTCCAGGCCCAGGGAGGCAACAGCTTGTCTAGGTGCTGAGCCAACAAGTTCTAGGACAGAAACTCCAGAAGGTGAGGAAGGTGGTAGGAGTGCCCCCCTCCCTGGTAGAAATCGTGTCTCCTGGAAGTGTTCAGCCACAGGCCGATGCCTGTGAAGTGAGACCTGCCAATTAAACAGGCTTTCAGAGCTCCTTGACTAGGTCAAGAATTTCTGTTTGTGAAGGTCCTGAGTAAGGAACTCTAGGGGTGCGGGAGGCCTCTACATTTAAATCTTGGAGGCAGAACTTCTCAGAATACCTGTGGAATAAAGCAGCAGGTTTGTTTTTGTTTTTTTAATTTCCAATCGATTTGGGACTGATTCTTTTAAAAACATGATAAAAATAATTTAAAATATAACATTGAAACAATTTTAAACAAATTAAAAAAGGTAAGTCTTCTTAAAAAAAATTATTTTCAGCGACCTAACCTAATTCAGTACTATAGAACTTTCTGAACACCAACTCTGAATGTTTGTTTTTCCTTCACCATGGAAAGGTAACAAATAGCGTGCAGGCTGGAAGCAGTGCAGGGATCACATTCTGAGAGGTTTTGTTCTAGGTGATATCTGGAGTCTAGATGTCTAGAGAGTAATGCTATCTTAAATTCTCAACCTTAAGGAATATAGCACAAGGCCTTAGCCCTGACCCTGGCTCACTGTCTTACTGCAAATAAGTCCCATCTCTCTGGGTCCTGATTTTGTTAACCTGCCCATCACACTTGGCTGTTCAGGGGGTCTAATAAGGTTTCGGGATTTTCCCTGGAGAGTGAGGGGAGGAGCCACATTACTGTTAGGAAGTAACAACTGAACAGACTCACTTAAGAGAATGGCGTCTTCATGGTGCCAGGAGCAGGAGGGATGGATAAGGGAATGCAAGTTGGGAGGCCGGAGGCATGGCTGGGAAGGCTGGCCTGAGGAGCTTGAGTACAGGGGGATGAGAACGGGGCTGTGACCGTGTTGCTGAGCCCTGTCTAGAAGACGGCCAGCTGGCGATCTTTCTTTGTGCCCCCAATCCCCAGCCCTAACTCCAGTAGCCATCTTTATGTCTTTCTCCTTGTAGCCTACCTCCCCAGAGTCCCTTGGAGCACTTCCCATCCCTCTTTCCAGCCCCCAGCACCCATCCTTGCCTGGCCTCTGTAGGCTGGTTCCAAGGAGGAGGGCTGAACTCTGAGATGCAGCTGAGGACAGTGAGTCCCAGAGGCAGCTGGGGCCACTCATTAGAGGACGTTCCGGTCAGGCTGGTGCTTCCAGAAAACCACTGGGCATTCCATCGAGAACAAAACCTTTCTCACGGACACTCTTCAACTGCAGTTCTGTCTTGGACTATAGGTCTTTATTTCTCCATCTCTTTTGCCTAGGAAATCAACTTCTACAAGATTATTGACTACATCTTGCATGGCAAAGAAGACATCAAAGTAATACCGTAAGTTTCTTCTCAAAACGTATAGGCTAACAGGCATGTTGTCAATACCCATGAGCTATTCATGCCAAGATCAACACTAACCAAACCCAAAAGGGCCACACACTCAGTTAGAGGGAGGGAGAGCAGGAAAGAGGCAGTGTGGAGGTGTGGACAAGCCATACAGGTTGGGAAATGAGCCCCTCTGGGGGCAAGTTTTGATTGAAGCCCCGCGGTACTGAATCCCGACTCAAGTGTCATGAGTTCCAGCGCCAGGCCCAGATGTGGACCTCTCTGCGCCTCAGTTTCCCATCTATAAAATGAGGCTTTGGGATCTGATTGCGACAACTCAAATGTCAAAGGCAGGAAGTTGGCAAAGAAAGCCACCTTAGGGACCCAGCCCCTAGGGAAAGCAAATCTCTAAGTCATTCTTATGTGACCAAGGAAGATGAAAAGGAAAGAACTAGAGGACAAAGCCTCGAACTTGAACCTGCCAGGGCCATTTTAAGATTCAAACATTCAAGGTCCTTTTCAATTAATTACAGGCTTGAGTGATTTTGGGTTAGCAGAGCACGCCCCAAAATTCGGTCACCCTTTGATCTATCTGAATTGTGTCCGTGTGACAGAAGCCACATCCACAGCTGAGACCCTTGCTCTCTCCAGTCCAAGCCAGACTCCTTGAGGCCACAAAGCCACACCTCTAGTCTCTCCCAGCTCTCCAGCCCAATTTAAGGGATTTACTGTTCTTAATCCCCGCACAATGGCGTGGGAGGCACCTGACATGATCCTTTTCACCAGTCCTAATTTTAATGATTCTGTCAATCAGATAATCCAGTTCTCAGGGAAAGTGATCAGGTTCCTGGGTTTCTGGGCTCTCTCTGCTCCTGCTTTTCTAAACTCATCTATTTCGCTTTCCCACCCACCTTGTCAGATGCATACTCTCAAACCACTCTTGTATTCTAACCCCTTTTCTAAGGGACAGGTTTATCATTCTCTGCCTTCTAAGTCATCATGGTCAGAGTTTCCCCATCTCATCACTGCTTGTCAGTATCACACCCTTCAGGGCTCCTAATGCTCTCTCCTTGCTGCCTGCACCCAACCTCCACCTATGTCACATACTTAAGGTCCTTTGTTATGGCAGTCCCTGTTTCTAGACCAATTTTTGCACCAGCCAGCACAGGCTAGGCTAAGCTGTGGCAACAAAACCTCAAGCCCTTAGTGGTACAATCAGTAAAGATTTATTTACCCTCTCTCTGTGTGTTGATTGCCAGTTCGGTGAGGATGGCTGGAATATAACATGTAAGCTGTAGCCACTGTTTTGAACCTTGCAAGGTAGATGAACCCAATCCAAGGCGAGTGAGAACATGACAAACTGGCTGTTACTCTCCTTCCAGAGCGGCGGCCGTGCCCCTGCTCACACAGCCACATCTAAATCCCAGCCCACATGGGCTCCAGATTTTTGTAAATGGCCTGAGTGGCTGCCCCAGTCCATGCCAGCCAAACTAAAAAGAGAAAGCTGGATAGTAAATAAACACTTCATCTAACCAAGAGAAGATAAAATACAAATTTAGAAAGGAGACATAGAGCAGGTAGGAAAAGTAAAAAGTGTACCTAAGATGATATTTAAATTCAAACACATCAATTTTAAATATGTAACTTTAAATATAATAATAAATAAATATAACCTATAAATTTATAGATTTTATGTGTATTTAAATATAAATTAATATTCCAGTTCAATGACAAAGATTGTCAGGCTGGATAAGAAAGAATGCTGTCATATTTCATGGGTTCTAAGAGATGTAATTTTCTACTTGGGACATTTCTGAAATAGAATCAATGACTGCATGCGATTGCTGTCAGCCAGAAGGCTGGCTTGATGTGGTTGTCATTGCCTGCCTCTGCATGAACTTGGGTCATAATCACTCAAATTGCTGTGTTCAGTTAAGTGGGTTGTATCCGCATTGAATTTCACTGTCATAGAAAGTGGCTTAAAAGAGATTACAGTAGGATGCAGCATTGAAACAAAAAGTTGCTTTGATTGGCACAAAATGTAAGGGGAGGGTTAAAAATGTGATAAAAATCTATAACTAAATGCTTAAAGAACTCTGTAGATATTAACGAAGTAATAATTGCAAGTTCCAAAAGCAAAGCAGCACATTAGTTGTGAGCGTTTTATCTTTCATAGTTGCATATAAGAACGGATGACTTCCTAGATATGAAAAAACAGTATATCCTGTTTACAAGAGACCTATCTAAAAGGTAATAATACAGAAGTTGAAAGTAAAAGTATGAAAAAAATATATGTCATGCAGCTTCTAATGGAAATGCAAAGAAAAATGTAAAAGAAAACTGGTACAACTGTACTAAAATCAGATAAACATAGATATGTCAAAGAGCATTGTTAGAGATAAAGATAGTCACTTAGTGATAAAGGGGCCACTCTCTTGATATTACAGGATGATATTACAATTCTAAATTTGTATACATTTATATAACATAACCTTAAAAAAAAAGAAAAGAAAAATGATGGACAAATGCCAAAAGTGGGTCTTTGAATTGATTAATAAAACTGAGAAATCCTTGGTAAAACAGAGCAAGAAAAATAGAAATAAAATCAAATAAGGTGTATCAGGAATGGTATACTAAATACACAGACATTAAAGAGAATGATATATTAAAAACACAGATATTAAGTTGATAATAAGATTATATTGTGCCAAAAATTTTAAATCAAATGAAATAAGAAAAATCCTAGAAAAATAAACCTTACTAAACACAAGACAGGAAGAAATAGAACACAATAATAGTTCCATAGGAGTAAAATAAATAAGATCTTCCCAGAACACAATAATAGTTTCCTAGCAGTAAAATAAATAAGACCTTCCCACAGGCCCAGATGCCTTCTAAATATTCAAGGAAGATATAAGGAAAATCTCATCCAAATTATTCCAAAGAATAGAAAAATGAATGACTAGAATGAACTTAATACCAAAACCCAACAAGGGGACTGGACTATAAGAAAAAAAATCCAGACAAAGTTCACTTGTTAGTATAGACGCAAATATCCAAGTAAAAGAATTAATGGCCAGAATTCTAGAGTATTGAGGTAACTCTATGAAAATATTAATGTAGGGAAATGCTGGTATCTTTTCTTGCTCTGCAGCCAGTAACAGTCTGTTGATTAAATGTTGTCTCTTTTGTTGGGCAAAATTAATGTGCAATCTCTAAAATGTTACTTATCACTCTTTCCTTGTCTAAATTTGGACATTAAGAAGCTTGGTCAAGTTTGGGTCTCATCATAGATAAAGAAGTAAGTGGCCCTGAGGGCACCTGAGAGTAGAGAGGGAGGGCAAAGACCCAGGCTCAAGTTTTCAGTCCTGCTGTCTCTACTGCATCCGTGACCATATGCCTCTGGTCTTTTTAGGAATCCACCTCCTGACCACTGGGCTTTAGTAAGCGGTCTGCCCACATATGTTGCCCAGAATGGCCTGGTAAGTAATACAACCTTGAAGGGGGAGAGTTTTGAATCAGGTGGAAAAGTGAAAGGACTCCAGGTGTCAAGAAAATGGCAAAAATGATGGGAAGTGTTTTTCACTAAAATTTGTATTCCATCATTTCTCAATTCTCTTGACAGTTGGTCTAATGAGATGAACAGAGAATTCCACTTGAGGAAATATGAAATACACAGAAACTTAATCCTTAGTTGTCTCACTGACAACTAAAGACACATAGGCATGTATCTAGGACAAGGTCATGACTGACTGGCCTACCACACTGACGACAGACTTAGCCGCAGCCTCTCATACCACAGACTCAGTGGCCACTCCTAGACTCCTATCCCTGCCACATTTCCAGTTGCACCACCTATTGCAGAGCTCAAATGCTGTCTCCACCATGCCCCACCCACTCTGGGTTCAGGGTAGAGTGACTGTATCCCAGAGAGAAGGGTCACGTCCGTTAGCTGCACCTCACCCTCATATTTAAGGCTGGTCACCCCTTTCTCCTTCCCCAGGCACACACTACACAATTCTACTCAGGTAGTGGGGTGCCTATTGAATGTTTCTATGTGCCAGGTGCTGTGATTGGCTCTGAAGATACAAAAATAGATGAATCTGTGATTCATCTGTCTCTACAGTTTCTATGCCGGAGCTTGTTATCTAAATGGGAGAAATCTTTGTGAGAGATGTAGATTTTACACAATGTGATAAGACCACAAGAGAGATGTTATGGTGTACTCTGGGAGCACAGTAGAGGCACTTAAACCAGCCTTTACTTCCCAAGATGTTTTGATCTGAGCTGAGTTTCAAAATAAATAGGTTTTAGGCAGGTGGGGGCAGGAAAGAGGATTCCAAAGGTGGAGGCAACAACATGAGCAAAAATCATGGGCCTGGAGGCCACAGCACGAGCAAAGATGGTGTGGCTGAGTCTGGGGTCTGAGGTGGGAAGATGCCAAGAGATGAGACTGGAGGGGAAGGAGGAGTCCAAGGACAGCAGCCTTGGATGACAGGTCGAGGGCCTGGAAGTTTCACTGGTAGGCACTGGGTTGTTAAGCAAGAGATCAGTATAGTCAGTTTTCACGTTAGAAAGGTAACTCTGAAAGCTCCATGGAAAATAGGTCTGCAGGGAGCAAGAGCAAGACTGGCGGCAGAGGGACCAATACATCCTCATAAGCAAGAGATGATGAAATCTCAACAATGGCCAGTAAAGAATGTGGCTTGTCAGCCCCTGATTGCTTATGATGAGCCAGGCAGCAAATAAATTTGCTCCGTTAGGAGTCAAGATGGAGAGAGAGAGATCGGCGGTCATGTCTAATGCGGAGAAGGTAACGCTGGTAGGACTCGTGATTGATCAGAAGCAGAGAGGCGTCAACGACAAACTCAGTCTTCTACACTGGATGGACAGTGTGCTTGGCTGCAAGGTGATGTCAATTTCAAAGTGAGACTGAGGCATGTTTTGGGAGCAAATGGCCAGCAGGGAGCGGAAGAGATGACTGCTGTATCGAGGGAAGAGGGATGGTGAGGGAGACTGGGAGCTTTCAGGACCAGATGGCACTCAAAGCTATGAGTGGGGGTGAAGTTACCAGGGAGCGTGAGAGGAACTCAGGATGGAATGTTGGAGGGTACCAACATTTAAAGATTGAGTGAAGGAGAAACAGAAGGAGAATTCAGAGGGGTCCGGAGACCCAGGATCGTGTACTGTCATGGAAACCAAGGGAGTGAAAGGTTTCAACAAGGAGAGAGACAACTGAATGCAGTAAAAAGGATCTCGGAAGAACAATGAAAACCCCCATCAAGTTTGGCAATCAGGAGGTCACTGGTGGCCCTACTGAGAGTAGGTTTGGCAGTAGGTAGAGGCAGAAACCAGTGTGTGGGCTGCTGAGGCATGGGTGGGTAATGAGTAGGGAGGGAACTCAAGAGAAAGAAGAGGAGAAAGCCTGGATGGTTGCTATGGGGACAGTGTTGGATCAAGAGCGGATTTCATCTCCGGGGTGAAAGAGATTCCTGCCGGCTCAGAGAGGTTAGAGGTGGGGAAAGAAAGGCAACTGATGGAGTGGATCCAAGGAGAGGCCAGAGGGATGGGGCAATCTGGGCAGGACTTCGGCAAGAGTAGGGATGGCTTACCCTCTGCACCATGGGAAGGTCAGGTCCACTGGAGGCGTCTGGTTGCTGCAAGCCCAGAGCACCTTTCTGAGAACTAGAAGGTATCCCTTCTCAATGGAGGGCAAGAGAAGAGCTAAGGGCGTGAATCTGCAAGCCAGGCTGGATTTCAGCTCCCATACCCTCCACAGCCAGATGCCCTTGTGCAATGCACACACTGCACAGCTGTCCACAGCAGCACCACGGCAGGGTTCCTGAGGGAGAAGAACATGCCATCTGCCTGGTAGGGAAAGCTGGTCCAATTTGCAGAAGAGTCTGGCGATATACAACCAAAGTTCCAATACCTTTCATTTCTCATTCTACTCTGGAATTTGACCCCAAGGAAAAACTCCTTCCTTATAAAGCAAACAAAACAGAACCCCAATGCAACTGATACAAAAACGTTTATGGTAACATTTTTTATATTAATTTAAAAAATAACTGGACACAAAATGAGTTACATAACTATTAATGACAATTTATAGTCTCAAGTTTTTCAAAACCTGAAAGTGACTCAGGAGGGGAGCAAATGGTGACCTTCGATGCTTCTAAGATAGTTATTATTCTGTCCATGGACCCAGTAAATCATTCATAACTATCTCAAGCATGTCCACTTGATGAAAAAAATTTGAATGCCTCCGGCAGGGACATGATGTTTGCAAAACAGCACTCAAGGTTGCACTGGCACTCTCTTGAGTCTAATGTGGCTGCATTATCCCCTTACTTTTCACAGATCTGCAATGTCATGAATGCTCCCGCAGAGGACTTCTTTGCATTCCAGGTGAGTCAGTTTTTATTTGCACTTAGTCATGGGAGTTGTTTCTCCTCAAAGAGGATCAGAATACATTCAAATCCAAGTCTTTATTGGAAAGCGGTCTCGGCAAGTGCAAACATTAGTACAACTAAGTCATGTAGCCATGGAAACAGGGAGGGAGGGAGCTGACTGGGTGTTTTTCTAGGTCCTGTTCAGTTTCAATGTTCACAGCCTTTGTTTTCTGGGCTTTGCTTATGCTGTTCTCTCTCTGGCCCTCATGTCCTGCCCAAATCTCCTCTGCCTTTCTAGAACAACATAGAATGCCACGAAACCTCCATGAAGTTTTCTTTTTCTCCCCTGGCTGGGTAGCATTTCCGTCTCCTAGAGACTTTCATGGAATATTTAGTATTCCATTTGATTTTGTTTGTCCTTTTAACACAAATTATTGAAGGCAGCCTCTGTGCCAGACACTGGCATGCTGCTACCATGGTGGGCGAGACAGCATGCTTTTTTGTCTTCACACAACTCATGATTCTAAATGGGAGTCGGGAGAAAGGCATAGAGATGGAGCACTAAACCCCCTCAGCCAAGTATTGGCTTACTCTGGACAAGGGTTAGGTCTTACCTTCCTTGGCATCTTCAGCTGTGGTACCCTATTAATATTTGGTCAGTTTGGCATGTTAGGTGTGAGAAAAACAAATCTGTAGCAATCAGGACCTAATTAAGAAGGAGATAAAAATGACTCTTAGGAAAATTAGTGAATTTTTTTACACCTGAAAGAACATTATGGAAGGGCTTAGAGAGAGCATACTTCTGAAGTTGAAATAACAGACACCTTTTGTTGTGAATTTGCTGTGTCAGAGTGACAAGTCCAAGTCATTGCTTCCAGTTACCAAGGTGATTAACCACAACGGGACTTGTTTCCCCAAGTCATCCAGTTAGCTGCAGTGGACCCACATGAGCAAATCAAATCTGATCTTGTTTTCAGATTCGAGTCTTCCTTCCCCTCCCACTCATTTCCCCCAAAGTAGCCTGAGTGGTTGTTTTAAAACACAGGTTGTATGAAATAATGTCCCTGTTAAACAATTTTAGTGCTTTCCCATTTCACTTTCAACAAACTCTGTCAACTTAACACCACCTTGGGAGAGAAAGGATTCCCTGAAGGTTAGGTAGAGAGTTGGGGGAGAGGCAGGCCTCGAACCTGGCACCCGACCAACAGCCCCGTGCGCCTCGGGCGCTTCCTGCATCTGTCTGCACAGGTGCTGAGTCCCAGAGTTACCTCACCATAGAGGTGATCATCTCGCCACTTAAAGAATCTTAGAAATCTGGAATTGGAAGGCTCTTCAGGGGACTCCCACGGCCTCCTGGAGAACGTCCCATGTCCAGTGTAACTGCCCGGTGACACTCCAGATTGTGAGTGACCTGAGGGCAATGTCTGTGCCTCGTCTGCCTTGGTTTCCCCAGCTTCCAGCTCAGTTTCTTGCACTCTGTAAAATGTTTGGTGAACCAGTAGGTCCTGACTGGATTGGGAAGATCTAGTCTGGTTAGCCCCATCGTACACAGGATGGACGTGAAGCTCTCACAGACAGGAAGTGACTCACAAAGGGCATTTTAGGATTGACCAAGAATCCCACCTGTTTTCTCTTTTGGTCCAGGAGGCACATACTCTTATTACCTTCCCCATCTAGAGATGAGGCAATGGAAGCCCAGAGAGGCTAAATAATGCACCAGAAGTAACCCAGGACAAGAGACAAGTGGAGCAGGGTCTAGCTAGTTATCTCATTCCAAGTCGCCAGGATCACTAAGTGGCCCCTTTAAAGCCAGACCCCCATGGTTAGTTCCTCTGTCTTAGAGGGAAACTCCATCTCCCTGGACTGCTTGTGCATATTCTTATGTCCTGGCACGTAGCCCTCTACCTGGCATGTAATGATGCTGACAGAGATTAAATCAAAGTAACTCTGGGTTAAGAAGCTCCACCAGAGGGGCGAGCTACCCCTGGCATTTGTGTGGTGAAGGAGACATGCAAAATCCAGTCAGTTCTGACCTCTTGCCACCCCCTTAGCCAGTCGGAGTCAGGACGCAATGTGTCATCTATCACAGCTGTTTCCGCTGCCCAGACAAACATGCTCTCTTTTCTCTTCTAGAAAGAGCCTCTGGATGAGTCTGGATGGATGATTAAAAATGTCCTCTCTATGCCAATTGTGAACAAGAAGGAAGAAATTGTTGGGGTGGCTACCTTTTATAATCGCAAGGACGGGAAACCCTTTGATGAAATGGACGAGACCCTCATGGAGGTATGGTCTGCAGGAGGCCTTTGCTGTTGGGATTTGGAGATTTGGCATCAGCGTGTCACTGAGCTGGGTTTCCAGAACCACGTGGTGGGGCCAAAGTGCTGCTGCAGCTGTGGCAGGCGGGGACCTCGCCTTGTAGGTACAGCCCTGACTCGGCCTCAGGCTCCACTTTCTCACTCTCACTTCTGCACTGCCGCATGTTGGCAGAGAAATCCGCATGCCATTTTAAAATGTTAATTATCTTTACCTTTTAGAGTGGCCTTAGGTTCAGAGCAAAACTGAGCAGAAAGTAAAGTCCCCACAGGCCCTATCCCCACAGTTGCACAACACGCTCCCTTTTTGTGAAGTCATGACACGAGAATGACTATTGATGTGTCTTAGTGCCTTCTTTAAAGGGCATTCCCATTCATTATGTTATCCTCACAACGTCTCTTTGAGGAGAGCAGTACCCAGCTCATCAAATCCATTTTATAGTTGAGAAAATGGTGGCATGGAGACTTGCCTCAAGTTACAGTCAGGGTAGAACCTGACATTCTGCATCTAATTCTTCCTTTCTTTCCTTTTAGTCCTTGACTCAATTCCTGGGCTGGTCTGTCTTAAATCCTGACACCTATGAATCAATGAACAAACTTGAAAACAGGAAGGATATTTTCCAGGACATGGTAAAATATCATGTGAAGTGTGACAATGAAGAAATTCAGAAAATCCTGGTGGGTGAAGCTCTTTCCTTATTTCTACTCTAACAGAGACTGTGCTTTGGAGATGTGGTCATGGAAAGCAGACTTCAAGTTCCACAAGGGCAGAGGCTAGAGTGGGCTTTCTCATCTCCCTCCCGCCTAGCACAGGGATGTTGTAGGTGGGTGGGTGGATAGATGGGTAGATGGATGATGGATGAGTGGAGTGGGCAGGTGGGTGGGTGGGTGGATAGATGGACGAGTGCCAGAGACCGGTACATAACAGCTACTCTGTATGGCTTGGGGACACATGTCCCTTACAGGGTCACCTCAGTCTTGGTTTAACAGCAGTAGACACTCCATTTTTCACTACAGTCAGGTTAACTTGGTACTGGAGTTGGAGTCCTTAAACCACTGTTCTCACTCGAAGCATTATCTCTATCTGACAGACCATTGGAGGGATGTTTAGACCTTTGATGTAGTAACCTACTTTTCCCCCTCTCTGCTTTTTGGGGCCCGGCAGAAGACCAGAGAGGTGTATGGGAAGGAGCCCTGGGAGTGCGAGGAAGAGGAGCTGGCCGAGATCCTGGTGAGGGTACAGAGGCACCAGCCGGGCCTCTCAGGCAGCGTCCTTTCCTCTGTGCAGAACCTCCCAGCTGACCCGGGATGGGAACAGCGTTGAGGGGAGAAGGGGAGAGGCCCAGGGACACCCCAGTGTCCTCATCACTCGCTCCTGGTCTTTACACAGCAAGCAGAGCTACCCGATGCAGAGAAATACGAAATTAATAAATTCCACTTCAGCGACTTGCCTCTGACAGAACTGGAGCTGGTGAAGTGTGGGATACAGATGTATTACGAGCTCAAAGTGGTGGATAAGTTTCACATTCCTCAGGAGGTGAGGTCAAAGCAAACCTCTTTGATGTCTCTTCCTCTTTTTCTTTCTATCTTGTTTTTGAAAAATTCAGACTGTAAACTGCCTTAACAACTGTGTACCCTTGACTTTTAGGATCGCAAGCACTAGCTGTACTGCCCAGATAAGCCCCCCGATCAGTAAAGAGACACCCGGTTCCTCTGCACTGAGGCGTGTCAGGCACACTGGCTTCTCATGGTTCCAAGGCACTGAGCTCTGAAGGCTGCA
>PVIJ01017657.1:0-28735 GCA_004024925.1 Scalopus aquaticus | reverse complement strand
GGGGGGGAGGAAGGAGCCGGAGGGAGGGAAGGGAAAGGGCACAAAATGGAATAGAAAAGAACACAAGGGACCATGGAGATGGATCACGGGTGAATTGGTGGTGGGCTACCCAAGGGGAATGCAAAATGTAAAAGACATAAATAACAATAAAAATATATATTATAAAAAAAAATGATAATGAGCCAAATTCAAGTAATTTTACACAATGTAAAGATGTCATGGATTTAATATAATCTTAAAAAAAGTCATTAGTAGATTTTCAGCTATTTTAAATACAGTGGTTGCCCATTGTCATGGAGGATAAGATAAATTAGTACAGTAAGAGATTAATAAGTATAACAAATAATGGAATAGAATAACAATATTCTATACCAAAAGTTATGTGAATATGGTCTTTCTCAAAATATCCTCCCTGGTGGCACAAGGGGTTAAGTCTCAGCACTGTGAAGCTATCACCAGCCACTGTGGCATGAGTTTGATCCCAGGTCAGGGAGATTCCCACATGGCACAGCAGACCTCACCTGTTTTGCTGCCCGCTATTCCCCTCAGCAGTGTATTTCAGTATTTCAGTCAATCTGTCTGTTCTGCTCCCCACTCTGTCCCTGGTGAATTCTCTCACCCCTCCTCCCCCCAGTCTCTGACCTAAACCCCAGCTCTTGTTTGCATAAATAAGTGAATCTTTAAAAAAAAAAAAAACCCAAAATATCCTATTGTATATATACTATTTTTGGATGATAGCCATGATTAACTGAAATAGAGAACAGCAAAACCATGACTAAGGAGGGACTATTGTAGATTGATACTACAAACTCAAAAGAGATTATTTCTTTTCTCTCTAAGAAACAAATTTTAAAATTAGAATTAAAATGATGTCAACTTAGGAAATATTTTTTTCTGTTGCCTACTTTAGTGCATCCAATAGTCTGAATGTTTGTGCCCCAATCCTGCAAATTCATGATGAAATTTTAACCCCCCAAAGTGATTAGTAAGTGGGGAAAGTGCTAAAGTCATTAGGCTGGAACTCTTATGGATGGGGTTAGTGCCTTCGAGGTTTCAGACAGATCGCTCCTGCTGCTGACAGAGGGAGATACAGTGAGAGGTCTGTGAGGAAAAGGCCCCTCAACTCACAGACCACGAAGGCACCCTCATCTCAGACTTCCAGCCTCCATAACTGTGAGGAATGTATTTCTGTTGTTTGTTAGCAACCAGTCTGCGGAAGTTTGTTTCAGCAGCCTGGATAGATTCAGTACAACTTCAGATATTTAACTTTATATAGGATGTGTTCTTTCTCTTAGCCTTAAGCATAACTGTGGAGAGAAATTCTGAATCATCCTTTAACTAGCTGGTTTATTTGCCAGTATGTAAAACATATTAACTTGCTCCCAACATCTCTGTATCAGAGAAATGTCAATAAAACCCGATGCTGAGACTTAAGATATTTTAAATTATCTAGATGTCTGGAATTATATTGTTAAGGTATCAGGATATTTAACTGAACTTTAAATATTGTTGTCTAAAACAAATGGACAAACCCTGGAAATCTGACTGTAGAGTTTAGACTACGAGAGTGGGGAGGGGATAGACAGGGTGGGCAGGAGAGGGAGGGTGCCCAGTGGACTATGGTGGAGGATTATAGGTATCTTGGTGGTAGGGGTGAGGTGGTAATATACATTTGAAGAGATGCAGATCTTAAACCTCTGAATCATTATACAGTGCTGTAAATCAATGTTACCTCAATACAAAAATAATACATTTAAAAAAATAAAAATTGTTGACTAGGTGCTTTGATATTTTGATATTGAAAACTCATACAGAGAAGGTATAGGAAAGGTCCTCCCTGGTGGCGTAGAGGTTAAGTCTCAGCATTATCACCCCTATGACCTGAGTTCAATTCCCTGCCAGGGAGCTGACCCACCTGGCACAGCAGACCTCTCCTGCCTCAACCGCTGCTCCCCTCATCAGTGTATTTCAGTCAATCTGTCTGTTCTGCTCCCCACTCTATCTGATGAATCCTTTCACCCACCCACACCTTTGGCCTACACCAGTTCCTTCTATGAAAAATAAAAAATAAAATTATATGGTATATATTATTGCTAAATAATAAATTAAACATATATAAATAATACTTTTTAAAAGATGAATCCTAACAACAGTTCTGTGAGGTATTTATAATTATCCTTATTTTGCAGATGAAAAAACTGAGGCCCACAGCAATGACTGATAGGTAGAAGTTCATACAGCTAGCCCACCTACCCAGGTAAAACTCTCTGAACCGTCTTCTGTTAATAGTTTGGCTAGTAGCATGTTTAATTCCCCTGAGTACAGTTCAGTTGGCAGACTATGATGTAATAAAATGTCTTCAGACCGATGTTCTCCTACTGATAAAGAGTTGGATTTCAGAATATGTCATTCTATGAGCGTGCAAGGAGACCAAAGCAGCCTTGGAAATAGTCCACCATAAAGGCCATTTTGGAGGATATGCATACTCCATTTTATACCTTCTTTATGCGTGCTCATTCAGTATAAATCTTTCTCTCTGCATGATTTTCCACTAGATTCATATAAAGCCGTCCATTGCGGTGCAGGGTATACATCTCTACCGGCCATGCTTTGAGAGCTGTCTTATGCTCTGAGCCAAGAATTAAAGCAACAATAGGCTGTTTTATACATTCCTGGCCAATGAGTTTTAGTGCAAATTCTCTCATTCAGTTACCATTCTAAGTGCTATCCAGAACTGGCTGTTCTGTACTGTGTATTCTTTGTTTGGCTCTGACCTCAATTTCTGCCACATTTTACCTTTGACCAGGAGTTTTGACAAACCTAACACTGACATATGGTGAGCAAATGTTAGTGCCAGACCTGCCCCACAGAAAGGAAGCACTGGTATCACTGTGCAATATTAAAGTGAAAGGACGGGGCCTCCCTGGTGGTCTGGGTGTTGAGTCTCAGCACTATCACTGCTCAGGCCTGAGTTCCCTCCCAGGCCCGGGAGCTAACATACATGGCTCAGAGACCTCTCCTGTTTCACCCATTGTTCCCCTTGCTCCCCTTAATAGTGTAATTCAGTATAATCTCCTGTTCTGCTCCCCATTCTGTCTCTGGTGAATCCTCTCACCCCCACACCTCTGGCCTGCACCCGTTATTCTATGCAAAAATATATAAATCAATCTTTAAAAAAAAAAGCAACATTTCTATAAAAATAAAGCAAAAGGATAAGTGTGGGGGTGGAAGGAGGAGGGTAGAGCAGAGCTCCAGTAAGAGAAGGGATAACAAAGACCAACGGACAAGGAGGGACTGATGGTAATTTGCTGACTTGTGAAGGCCCGCACAGACATCACTGCAGTCTGAAACTTAACCAAAATGAGGAGTATGGTGAGGGGAGGAATATGATTTCAGGGAAATTGAGAAGGAAAAAGCAATGTTGATATAAGATGACTATGGCACACACTGATTTGGTTACTCTTCTGTTTCCAATTTTTATTCTTGATTTAATCCACTCCCTATCTCACACTTCTATTATGTTGGATTCTTAGTGTTTAGAGGGGGGACTCCGACTCAAGTATCTTCATCCGCTTAATTGGGTATCTCTTTGTCTTTTAAGAGGTTAAGGATAAAGGACTAATTGAGTAGACTTGCCTCTACTACTGATCAAGCTAATGCCTGGAAACAGCTTATTTCTACTTTGTCCATCTCACAGTCTATACAGCAGGGCTGATGTTAAGAGGGTGTGGCCTTTCTCCAGGGCAATGTTTCTCAACTTTGTGTCCCTTCCTATCAGTCCCCAAAGTGTTTTGAAAGAAAATAACAAAGTTCAGGAAAAATGGGTTTAAATAAAATCTTAGTATTCTTTACTGCTGGATTGTACAATTTATTTGTGAAATTATCTAAGGCATTTGCAAAAGGGGGCTAGATTTTTATGTAGCATCTCCCAAAGAGAGCTGACTATAAGAACCCTTTTTCCTGGGGCACATATTAACCTCTCTTGGGGCCCAGCTCTGTAGGGCACAGTGGGGATGAGCCAACAATCTCCTTGCTGGGGTTCTTCTGTTGCCTTCTCGTGCTCCTTTGCAATTTTGCATTTCCCACTTACCCTTTTATCACACTTTTAGTAGAATCCCACCAGATAATAGTTTATCTGTTTAAAAGTTTCGTATTAATTTGAGTAAAAGTGCTATAGAATGTTTTAAGTTTACTTTTCATTATTCAACAATACATACTAATTAGAAAAATATTTTAACTAAGGAAAGTACAGTTATGATCATGCATAATCTCCCAACTATAGAAAATACATTTGCATTTTAGTTTAATTTCTTTCATTAAAAGAATTCCTATTGTCTTTTAAAGTCAGTTATAATCACACTATATAGTGATTTTACATCTTTGTTTCCATTTTAAATCATTATTATTTTTTGCAGTTAGATTGCAAACTCACTGCAAACACAATAATGGAATAAGATCCAAATTATGTCCTTAAGTCCATTGGACCCTTGGTATCTTAACTTCTGCTTCAGCTTCAGTAGATCTTAAACTTCTCTTTTTAAATGACACTTTGGGCACATTTATGTACTTGCTGCCTCAGCCACAGAGCTTTTACATGTGCTTTTGTTCTTCCAGAATCTTTTTCTCTTACATCTTTACAAAATGAGTTTGTAAGATATGATAATCAGACTGGTTAGTGATACTGTACTCCAGGATTACAGCACATCTGCCATTAAACAAGTATACTTCTGGTATTTCTGTTAGTACGCTGTCACTGTACTGATAAAAATAATCTGAAATTATCATCATTGATATTTAAAATTAAGATCAAAAATCAATTATTTAATATGTCTGAAAAAAGACAAAGCCCGGTATACAGATGTGGAGAGGGTCTCACCTACAGATGATCATGTTGGAGTTGCAGCTACTTTGCTATAATAATTCCTCCTCGAGTTCCAAGATATTTTGAATGAGCAGAATATAAATATGAGAGTATTTGTATCAATTCAGTTTTATAAATACATGGCAAAACTCAACAAATTACAAAATCCAAGTTTTTGTAGTAAAACAAAAATTACAAGGTTTTTTTATCAATAAAAACACTAGTCCTTTAAAAAATACCAAAATAAACACATACTTGTGTTTATTAAAAGATCTCTAAGAAGAGATGTGATTATTAGAAGAATCAAAAGAATAATACTTGGAGTTAGCACAGAAACCCTTCTCACTGTTTTCTCTAATAGTCAATAGTCTGTTAAATTTAGTTTAAAAATTTTATATACAGGAGTCTCCCTGGTGGCACAACGGGTTAAGTCTGTTAAGTCACAGCACTATGAAGCTATCCAGAGCCACTGCAGCATGAGTTTGATACCCAGCCAGGGAGCTTCCCACATGGCGCAGCAGACTTCTGTCTTGCCAGCTATTCCCCTCAGCAGTGTATTTCAGTCAGTCTGCCTGTTCTGCTCCCTACTCTGTCTCTGGTGAATCCTCTCACACCCCCACACCTCTGGCCTACACCCCAGCTCTTGCATGAATAAATAAGTAAATCTTTAAAAAAATAAATAAAAATTTTACATACAATGACATTTGCTACAAAGTTATTGCATTGAGGAATCTTGTTTTTTAGTAAAATATTGAATAGTTACCCTTGAAATTTTCAGAATTGATTTTCATTTGTGGATCATTTAGTTTGTTTTTAAGCAATAATTTCCTTATAATTTTAACATCTAATGTTTTTTATTAGAATGATAAAATTATATTTTTTGGTTTTGAGATTAAATAGTTTCCTGAATTTTTGTTTTAGTTTGTGAAATCTCAACTTCATTTCTTTTTTTTTTTCAAATTAATAATAGGTCACTATTGTAAAACAAATGATGAAATATCATGTGTCCTTTTGTTTTTTAAAAGATTTATTTATTTATTCATATAAGAGCTGGGGTGTAGGCCAGAGGCATGTGGGAGGTGGTGGTGAGAGGATTCACCAGAGACAGAGTAGGGAGCAGAACAGGCAGACTGACTGAAATACACTGCTGAGGGGAGCAGTGGGCGAGATAGGAGAGGTCTGCTGCGCCATGTGGGTTAGCTCTCTGGCCCGGGATCAAACTCATGCTGCAGTGGCTGAGGATAGCTTCATAGTGCTGAGACTTAACTCCTTGTGCCACCAGGGAGGGCTTATAATGATACTTCTGACTGTAAAATTGAGGCTACCAGATTGGGAAGGTGAGGGTTAGGAGCAAAGTGTAGAGGGGGCCCAAAGGACTGTGGTGGAAAACTCTGGGTGCGTTGGTGGTGGATGTGGTGTGGTAACATACATTTAAAGAGGTATGATCTATATCGCTAAATCATACACATTTTTGTAAACCAATGTTACCTCAATAAAAAATATTATTTTAAAAAATGGTGAATATTTGTTATTATTTTTGTGACATTACTAGAATTGATACTGAGATGAGTTATCTTTGTACATAAAATTATTTTTTAATTTGGTAATATTTAAGACTGAATCCCATGTTTTAAATTATGGAAGCAAAAGATAATGAATATTCTAAAGTGATGACTAGAAATCCGTTTCAGAATCACTCTTCAGGAAGATTACATCAATTTACATTTCTACCAATGATTCATTCTCACTTTACAGTTTGACTTTCAAACTTCTGCTCATGGGTTTCTGTTTCTGCCAGTATTGGCCTCCCCCGACACTCTTTCTTTCAAATGATGGTTTTAGATCTGTCTTTATTGTAAGCTACAATGCCCCTTGTTACAGACGCAAAGAATTGTAGACACAACTTGAAGTCCCATTGTTATTTCCTGACTATCGAGGTGCTCTCCATAAAATTTGTCATGGTAAATGAATTAAGTATTGAAACCCAAATTTAGTAAACAACTAAAATTACCTCAAATATGTCCTTGCCTTTATTATCACAAAACAAAAAACCTAAATGCCTGTCATAAGATAGATTTAAAGTTTGTATTTTCATCTAGTTTATATAAGTAGTGAATCATTTTATGGTAATTTATGGAATGCTTAACTTTATGAATTTTGTCAATATACAAAGAAAATGTCCAATCTTCTTGGGTTTTGTTAACAAGTTGCTTGTCAAAATCCATATGTGCATATGACCATGGAGGCATTTTTTTTTCTTTCTTCTTCATTTTTTTTAAATGCATGCTTTTATTTTTTCTGTGGCTAATTAATGTGGAGTACTGTGTATACATCTGAAAAGTAGCACCTTTTGCTCTGCAGGCTTTTATCCTAGACATCTGATAATAATTACTGCATAAGTAAATTCATAACACCAGGCAGTTAGAAGCAGTCTAATTGCAACAATTAATTTGTAGACTTACCTAATTAAATTTTTCTATCCAGAATCTGTTGTCTGCATGCATCAAAGTTTACAAAGGAGAAGTAACAGAGCAGAATAAAAAATGACAGTGTCCCTAATAGAGTCCCTGGAGAGGAACTTCTAAGGTTAAAATAAAAATCTATCAATGCTGAACAAGAAAATATGCAGTTCAGCTGAAATGATGGATGGTTCTGCTAACCTTCATGCAAAACGATCCTGACACATATTATTATTGAAATAGAAATGAGCATATCTTTGTCTGCCTTATTACTTTTATAAAGTGAATGAAATGGTCTGGGAGTCTGAAAATGCCTTTTATGTTGTACTTGAGAACATTAGGACGATCCTGATCTCTTTCTTCCTCTTGAGAGTTTTATAGCTACTTATTTATCTATAATATATATATCTTATTTTTGTAAGAATTGAGTAATTGCACAAATACATGGCAAGGAGAGAAAACTGCATGGCATGCACCTTTGACTGGCACAGAAGTGCTTGCCTTGCCACTGAGGGACAGGGAATTCAAGTTTTCCAGCTGCATGTGTGACATATACAAGAACAGATGACAATTATGATGTCATGTTACCTTTTGAAAGAGAGACAGAAAAATAATTTAGTGGCCAAAAGGAAATAGTAGAGATCAGCTTTCCTGGAAAATAGTGCTAACATAAGTTTTTTAGTAAGCCTTTTTTTGACAAAAGCCTTTACTTTTATTTTTCCTATTATCACCATCATTAGTAGCTAACTCCCCTTTTAATCAACTTGGCATTTATTAACATGTAAAGGACTCTCACTTTCACCTTGTACTACAACTAGATTGTGTGCATCTCACTGCTCTCACTGAACTGAAACAAGATATCCATAGAAAGGGGAGCTTCAGTTTCCCTACCCCAACCAAGGAGGGTGGAAAGCAGCAAGAAGATATTGGTAGAAAAGGATATGCGAAAAAGGCTGGAAAAGAAAAGGAAGGAGACTAGGAGAAGACGGGGAGGAGCCACATGGAGTAGAAAGATGTGTGAAGAAACCGCACTTGCTTCGCAGACTTGGACTTGTATGGGAGACATGGAAGAAGACATCTGAAAGAGACAAACAAGGGTGAGGGACTATGGGGAGACTGACAATGGCAGCCTTTATCTTGACTGGTATTTTGATTTTGCTCTTTTCCTTCCAGACTTGCCTGGCCCTTTCTGCCCCTTTCCTATGGGCTCCTACCATAAGGTGTCTTACACTTGTGGCAAGCTTTTGGACCTAAGCTGCCCCACTTTGGGCCAACCCTTTTTGGCTGGGCATTTACCCATGAAAGGATGGGTAACTTTAGGTACTTCATGGGGAAACCACTTTAAATATATTCTGTCTCCTCTATTGCACACTAATTGTATTAAAGCTCTTTTCTGTTGAAGGTCTTTTGCACTGAGTATGTTTTATCTTTATGCGGTAGATGGCAGAATCCATTTAGAGCAAACAGGTTTGGGGTTCCCGGGGTGCCCCTCATTCTGCCCACTAACAGAACTATGTGAGTGCATCTGCCTGCTTCCCCCACCACCATCTCCCTTCTCCACATTCCTTCCCACTTCCAACCCATGGCTGCTGTAAACATGCCCTTTGTGAGCTCTTAAGTCAATCTGAGGAGGTGTTGAGTATTAGGGCCCCCAATTTCCATCTGTTCCCTATCAGTGATGGGAGTTATGGATTTGGTAGCATGACTGGAGGCTAATGCAGGACACAACCAGTAGAAAGTCTTGCAAAGTCTTCATTCTTTCCAGAGAACACCATTGTGTTCTGGTCTGAGTGATTATGGGTTTCAGGTGTTATGTACATACTGGGAGATTGTATTTTCCTTTCAGACTTGCTTGACCCCTTCTGCCTCTTTTTTATGGGTCCCCACCAGAAGGTATCTTAGACTCATGGCAAGCTTTCAGGTCTCAGTGGCCCTCCTTTGGGCCAACCCTGTCATGTTGGACATTTACCCATGAGGGGCTGGGTAACTGGGTATTTCATTTGAAAACTACATTCTTTCTCTTCTCTCTATCGCTCACTAATCCTATTAAAGTTCTTTTTAGTGAAGGTCTTACTAATAGTATGTCATGTCTTTAAGTGGCGGATGGCAGAACACATTTAAAGCAGGCAGGGTCGGGGGGTCCTGGGGTGCTCCTCATCCTGCTCGGTAACATTTCTAGCCATTTATGTAGTCATCACCTGCTTTCCAGCCTGAGCAGAGTAGAAAAGAGGAAAGTGATCTCTGCTGTGCCCTTTTTATATTCTTGACTTAGAATCCATGAGTATAATAAAATGATTCTTCCTTTTCCAGTAAGACACAGCAATAGTAACTGGAACACACAGAACACCCAAATTTGTGTCCCCACTTGAAACCTCTATTTGAGGATTAGGCATGAAAATCCAATTGCTTACCTGATAATTCTACCTAGAAGTTCACTGGCATCTCGATCTCACTGGAAAAAAAGAGAAAGGAACTGATGAGATAGAAAACAGAAATGAAAGAATGAAGAAAAGCAAAAGCTTGTTTTTGGTGGAAAAATCTACACAATATTTAAATATCTAGCAAAATGAACTTTCATCAAAGAAGAAAGAGTTCATGAAATGAGAAAGTTTATATAGCCATCTAAAAAGAAGGAAACAAGGGGCTTCTTGGCATCTATGTAAAATATATATGTTTGAAAATCTCTAGGAAATGTTTAACTCTCTAGAAAAGTACTCTTTAGCAAAACTTATTCCAATAGATATAGAAATTCTCTCCTGATAAATTTCCAGATAAGAAAGTTATAAAAGAGTTCATACACATATGCACACAAAATGAACCTGGAAGAAGCCAATGGCCTAATGCTCACAAACTTCACACTGATGGTGTTTTCAACTTTAGTTCACCATTCAGATTTTTTTCTTCCTTTTGCTAACCCACATGGTGCAGCAGAACCCTCTCATTTCGCCTGCTGCTCCCTGCAGCAGTGAATTTCAGTAAATATGCATGCTCTGCTTAAACAACAATGCCTGCTGTTTAAGTCACCAAGGCTATGGTAATCTGCTACAGCACCCAACCCGACAAAGAGGCATGGCCTATATATTCATGAGTAGTCTGGCTCTGACTACCTTTCTAGACCTATTCTCCTCACTCACCTTCCACTTTCTACATTGTAACCACACTAGAGGTCCTATTATTTTCTTGAACTCTTCATTCTTTTCTTGATCTTCAAGGCCTTTACCATGTCTCTTCCTGAAAGATTCTCACTCATGATTAATTTGTACATATTTTTCAGATTTTCGCTCTAATATCACTTTCCCAAGAACCTTTCCCTGATTCCAATGACTAGATCAGATACTCCTGCCCCCACCTTTCCACACTCTTCTAGTGCTGTATCATTTCCTTCATAGCACGCATGGCAGTACAGAATTTATTTGTTCAGTTAGCTGAGTTCCGTGACAGCAAGAAGCATAACTGATTATTCCTCATCATCTCAACACCATAACTTCAACACTGGGAAAGTGCCTAACACAAAGTGATCTGAAATACTTATGGAATGAATGAGTTGGTGAATCCTTAACCTAGAAAAACAGACAGTCATGATGTCCCAAACGGGGCTTAGAGCAATAAAATTTGAGCTCCTTCTCCGCTATATCCTACCAGCGGATCTTCATTTTCAGAATATTGATGTTGTTTGGAGAGATTTAGTGAGTGGGGTCCTTGGGTTACCTCTAAGAAAAGTTTCAGCAGAGTTCCCCTTTTAGTGGCACTTCGAGATTACCCAGGAGTGGAAGACGTTTGCACAGACACAGGCAGGAGACGTTAAGGTTTAAAATGACAGACTTATTTAAAAAAGGAGAAAGAAAAAAGAGGAACCTGCATAGACACAGACAGGCAGGAGAGCAGCCTCTTGTCAGTGCGGAAACTGTGTTGAAACAGTTTGGGGAGGGGCTCATTCCTTCATTCAATTGTTAAATTAATTATCGCAAGGATTTGACTAAGTTGACTTGTAAGGACCAGGGATTCTCTGCAATGGCCCTCAATCCCATATCCCCATCTGTGGTCTGCGCCTCTGGATACTCTCTATAGCATCTGATACTAGCTACAGCAATTGGCGATAAGGATTTTTCATTTCTGTAGCTGGTTTAACCACTATTCATATGTTGATAGTTTCTACCACCAACTCCTTTCTGGTCTTGTGATGTCTCCATCCTTAATTATCTACTCTTAGCCTCCATCCTTACTATATTTTCTCCATTTGTAAATGATACATGTTGAACAGTAAAGGAATCAGTATGTATAAGTCACTACTGAACTTTAGAGCAAAATACAAAAGAGAGAAATTACTGCTCTTGACGATTTCAAGGTGCTGTTAACATCATACAATTTCTTAGTTTTATGGAGTCAGGTAAGATTTATAGATATTAATGACACTATGCAAATGTTTACAGGTATCTAGGCATTTCAGGGAGAAGTAGCGGAGACATCCTGGACCTAGGATTCAGTCTCAGGTATCCACATTGGGCCCTTACATCTAGCGTGTCTCATCTGTACAAAGTGTTAGAGGGCAGAATCAGGGGCACCCCAAGAATCACAAACCTGCCTGCTCTAAATGCCATCTGTCGCATAAAGACAAAGTACATTTAGTGCATAAGTCCTTCAATAGAACTTTACTGCAATTAGTGTGCAAGAGAGAAGAGAAAGAATATAGTTAAGTTAATTTCCCTATGAAACACCCATAGTTACCCATCCCATCGTGGGTAAATGCCCAGCCAGCCAGGGTTGGCCCAAAGTAGGGTCACTAAAAGCCAAAACCTCATCATAAGTCTACAGCACCTTCTGGCAGGACTCACAGGAAAGTGGCAGAAGGCAAGCCTGAAAAGAAAAGAGCAAAATCAAAATACAAGTTAAGATAAAGGCTGCCATTGTCAGCCTCCTCACATGCTCTCACCCACATCTCCATGTCTTTCGAAGATCTCATTCCATGTGCCCTAAGTCCCTGGTGCAAGTCCAAGGGCAAGAGGCAAGTGTGCCTTCTTCTTCACCTATCTCTGGCCCAGGTGTCTCCTCTAGCCTTCTCTTCCTAGTTTTCTTTCCTTCCAGTCTTTTCCTGTCTCCTCTCTGAAGTCCTGTAGAGATTCCCCTCACTGCCCACCCAGATCCACCCATCCATGAGTGGGGCAGGACACCTGGAACCTCCCTTTTCTATGGATAAAAGGTGCGAAATAGATCCCCATAAACATAGTGGAAACCTAGCACTAGGTAAACCAGTAGAAGCTCCCTTTCCCTTTATACCTTGTGTGTGTGTGTGTGTGTGTGTGTGTGTGTGTGTGTGATTGTAAAAATCAGGATCACTGATTTTTCTAGGCTGGGCCTACTTGTGGTATTTTAAATATAAGAAGACAGGAACAAATTTCAAGATAAAAGATATATAGAGGTAGTTCTAATGACTTTTCTACTGAATCTTCATTTTGTACCCCAAGTAACAATTCATTGTATTGTCCACATTGACTCCAGGCCTCGGCTTTTATATGCTTCTTCTCTTTTGTCATTCTTTTGTTTTTCTTTTTTTATTTAAAGGTTTATTTATTTATGCATACAAGAGCTGGGGTGTAGGCCATAGGTGTGGGGGGTGAGAGGAGTCACCATAAACAGAGTGGGGAGCAGAACAGGCAGATTGACTGAAATACACTGCCGAGGGGAGCAGCGGGCGAGACAGGAGAGGTCTGCAGTGCCATGTGGGAATCTTCCCGGCCGGGGATCGAACTCCTCTGCTGCACTGGCTGCCAATAGCCTCACAGCGCTGTGACTTAACCCGTTGTGCCACCAGGGAGGCCCCCATTCTTTTGTTTTTCTATCTACCTATCTAGGAAGAAATTGCTTCTTTAGCATCTTCTTTTTTTGCTCACAACTAATGTCTGTTTCAAAGGTAAAAGCAGTTTTAATATTTCATTAAAATTTATTTTGGAGAAGAATGGGACAACATTGAGAGGCTATCATAAATATACTACCACATTTGAAGTGAGTTTAATTGGTGAATTTAATCTCTGGTTTGCTAGTAGCAACTTTAAAGAATAGGTCTTTTTAGAAAGAAACTCCTCCAAGGAACTTTGTAAACATTATAGTTTCACTGTTGACAATTTGTGAATTTAGCTTTGGGGGAGAGTAAACACAGATCTCAATGTGACACACATAACTACAATTATGTGTGCTACTTCTCTGTGTTCTTTGGGAAAAAGAATCATTCTTCATCAAGGTGAGTAATGGGGGCCATATCACCTCCATAAGGGAGATTTGAACAAGAGTCTTCCAGCACACCAATATGATAATTTAACATAACTACTCACTGAAACACCCTCCAAAATGCTCACTGAAATATGCTCCAGACTGATTCTGGAGTCTAGTATATTACTTTCCAAAAAACAAACAAACAAACAGACAGACAAACAAACAAACAAACATTCACCTCCTTTCCCAATGAAGCTGGAACAAATAGTTCTTGAGAAGCACTTTGACAATCTCCAAAGTCCTGCCATCAAAATGGGCAGAAGAGCAGAGTAAGTCCTTAGGGCCATTGTTACCATTTCCTTATCCAGTCCTGAGAGGTGCGTAGTAATTTTTGTATGCTCCCTGCATACTATGATGGGTGCAAAAAGGGCAGAGATTGGGTGAACCAGGTCAGGTCTCACAGGCTTATCTTTGCTTACAATTTGGTTAAAATGGCCACTTGAACTTGGCTGATACTCTCTTTTCACTTTTTTCTATTACTAAGTAAGCAATAAGTAGTGAAAGTAATATGAAAGTAATTAAAGATTTCATCTCAGAAAAGAGAACCTTTTCTCCATCACCTCCTATATCTCTCAGCAAAGGATGCTGGGACTTTGTATGGAATGAGGATTTTTAGCTGATCAAAAAAGCTCAGAACTCTTTGACTACTTTAAGGGGAAGAGGAGTGTTCCAGTGGGTCTGCATCAACTGCCTTACCTGGACTTTGCATCTGCACACTGTGTTCACATTTTCTTGACTGTCACAAATAGGAACTTCTGCAATGGATTTTTTCTGCATCATCAGACCTCTTTGATGCAGTCAGTGTAGCAGGCCTGGTCATGGCCGTAACCAAGGGCAACTGAATAGTCTGTGGGTAACAATGATGTAGGCATACAAAGGAGGTAGGTTCCAGGGATATTGATCGTGACCTATTATGTTTGATGAAAGGATCACTGAGAAAAATCTCTCTCCAACAGTCTTCAGAAAATGATGGATATAAATATAACATAGAAGAAATTATACAATTGAAGGCACATGTCTTCTGGAAGAACAGGACAATGTGAATAGAGTCTGCTACTCTGCCCCTCCATGGCACTAACAGAATAACACCAGGAAATTGTCCCATTTGAGTGGTCGCCAGGACATTCTGAGTGTTAATGTTTTCTTTCTTCAAAGAGTCTCAGGTGTTTGTCAACCAATGGCACCTTGCTTTTCATTTTCACAAGCTCTCTTTTGACTACAAGACCACATTTATTAATTCACCTACTCTATTCATATCCATTTGAAGTCAGCATATCCTTTATCTCTTCACTTTTAAATAAAAAGAAACTAAAATTGAAAAGAGATCTTTCATCTTACTACCTTTCCCTCAAATGTGAAAGCTAGGCTTGAATTAGCTTTTCTGCCACTCATAACTTCTTGTGGAATTGTTGAGTAGGTTTTCTTACAAAGCAAGGCAATGTATTTTGCTTTTAGGGAATAAAAAAAATCTTTTAGAAATATCATTCATCATCAAGTAGATTTCCATTAGCACAGTGGTCAGTTTCATTATATGATATGAATACTTCTATTATGTGCTAGAAGCACCTAGTCTTCTTTCAAAAATATATTGAAAATAATTTGATGTCAATTTCCATGGTGATAGAAGAATATCACGTAAAACCATAACAAGTATATTATCCTATTGTGAAACTGTGAGTTGGCCTCTTTGTGTCAAGAGTTCTCCAGCATTTGTTGTTATTGTTTCATTACATGAGAAGAAAAAATGCTTTAGAAAAAGTAGGACAATTATTGTATTGCATCCTTTTTATATCTGGCTGGTCAACCAATTTTTTTTCACAATGCAGTGCTTCAAAAAAGCATCCAAATTCTGCTTTTGTGAAGATTTTAATGATAAAATTCTTTCTGGATGAAAAGGGTTTTATATAAGGCACCAACCTAACGTTCCCTTTCTATTGCCAAATGCCACCATATAATCTTTTTTATTGTTTATGAGGCAGAGAAACTATTGGGTAAGTACTACACTGATGTATTTTCCTGGACTTCTTTTTCATCCACTGTTTTTCCCTACTTGTTATGACATGTTAAACGTAAGAAAGAATGGACCTTATGTGCACAGGTCTTTGTGAGGGGTGTAATTAACCTTGTTTGCTTGCTCTGTATTCCAGAATCTGCCTAAGAATAGGCAGATAGGGCCTTCCAGTCCAGATAGGTTCTACATCATGTGTTTAAGAAATTTTCACAGTCAGGACTTCAAAACAGAGACAAAAAAGTTGAACATAAATAAGTTTACACTAAGGTTTTGCTGTATTTTTTACTTATTAACTGTAACACACTCAAATCCTGCATTGGTTAAATTGTTTTATTTAATTGTTTAATTTGTTAAATTTAATTAGTTAAATTAGAAATTCATTAAGACTCCGAAGCCGGGCCTCCCTGGTGGCTCAGTGAGTAAATGCTGTGCCATGGAGCTGTCGGCGGTCACGAGTTCAATGCCTGGCCCGGGAGATTCCCCACATGGTACGGCGGACCTCTCCTGCCTCGCCCGCTGTTCCTCTCAGCAGTGTATTTCCATCAATCTGCCTGTTCTGCTCCCCACTCTATCTCTGGTGAACCCTCTCGCCTCCCCACACCTCTGGCCTGTACCCTAGTTTGCGTGCATGAGTAAATAAATCTTAAAAAAAAAAAAAAGACTCCGAAGTCTGTTTTCAGAGATTTCTAAGATCTTTGTGTCTATCCTACTTCTGTTCATCAGGATCCCTATTTTCATTATGCTGTTACAACACCCTTTCAGCCTATAATACACATCAGTCTCTATTAAATTGCTTCCTGTTTATATCAAGACTTTTATACTATTTGCAGAAATTCATTTATCTCCCTCACTGCAGTCATTTTTTATCTGTCTCCGAGGAATTTCAGCTTGTTCTCTATCTCCTTCAAACTTTGCCTTCCTTCGTTACTGAGAAAGCTCTAGAGAGCACTTTCTCTCCTCTTGCCCACAGCCCTCTCACATCTCAACTGTAGTTATAGGAGGCTTTTTTTTGTCTTTAAATTTCTTCAAGTAGAGCATGATTTAGAAATGATTATAAAATCAGAAAGGGATTATGTTCTTATGATCACCTCTGGCTCTGGGATTTACTTCACTTAATTAACCTCAGTAGTGGATCATTTTCCTGTCTAAAGTACACTGTCCCAGTTCCATATTGTACTCCATGGAATACGGACAGATTTGGGCCTTTTTCTGACTTACACTGAGAAGAAAACAAAGAGAGTGAACATAGCACACTTTTACTAAAGATGTTGAAAGTGGAGGAAGTTTATATTGCAGAAATAAAAAAGTTGAAATTGCTTGTTAAATATTCTTCTTAAAAGTTTTCTTAATTACCCTTCCACTTGAAATCTTGTCCTAATTGCTCATTGTTTATTTTCTACTCCTTTCTTTGTCTCCCTCCTCCTCTCTCTTCCTTAATTTTCCATGATTCCTTTCCCCAAGTTCTTCTTTGTTTCCACCATCAAATTCAGTCGCCAGAATCTCGAAATCCTCTGCAATGCACAGGTGAAATCATCTACTCCATTAATAGTAACACGGAGGACTGGCAAAAAAACTTGACTATTCATTTAATAGGACTATAGCTATGATTTTCGTATCTAATTTTTCCTGCCATTATTCTGGGCTGTAGTCTTATTTTAGTTAGGTTGATATGACTAAATCTGCAGCATCGTATTCCATTTGCAACATTTTATTCTGAAAAGAACTTGACTGAACTGGAATTAGAAGAAGAGAAATCATGAAAGATTGAACATAAGAAATGATGATAATAACTGGTATATATTAATCTGAAAATTAAACCAACTGAGCAATTGGGTAAAATTGGCTCATGCATCATTTATTAGAAACATTCCTAACAGAAAATACTTCAATATAAAACTCCTTTTTAAAGTGTTTGGAACATAAACTGTTCAGTGACAATTTTGTTACAATTCATTCAAATAAGTCCTTCATTCTAAAAATATAACTGACTGCAAATGGAAATAAAATCTAATAGTAAGAACATAATTTACTCACATCTGTACCATTGTCCAATTCAATAAAGTGACATAAAATTCTTCATCAATAACAGAAAATCTTCATGACCTTGCAGAGAGTAGACACAAAAAACTGCCTGAGATTTTAAGTTCAGCTCTTTTGGACGAGCAACTACTAAAGTTCATCCAAAGAGTTTGTCATGTATGTGTATGTGGCTGAGCCTTCCAGAATGGTGCAGGTTACATAATTTGGATTCTCTTGAGATGGATATTTGATGCCATGATCATGGGCCAATTTGCACAATCATCCCAAGAGAAATGCTGAGCAGCACTTAATTTATTTTGGGAAAGGGAAGGTAACCCTCTGTGTGTGTCTGAAGTACCTGCCAATTCTTCTGTCAGAGACCGGATTGTCTCAGCCAGCTGTCTTGGCCTTCAAGAGCATTTGAGCACTGTGTTGGCTGTACCTCAGTACTGGTCATTACCTCTGGCAGAAACTGTAGGGACAGACACAACCTCAGGGCAGGATCACTCCTAATGACATCTGAGGTGGCAGAAGTGAAGTCTATTTCACTGTTGGGTCACTACTGGAACACAGGTAACTGTTGGAACACAGGTAACTATAGTCAGTAAGGCTGTAAACATGGGACTTCCATTTTATTTGCCCAAATTATCGTCTTTTTGTTTGTTGGCAAGATTGTGTCACAACATGGATTGCAGACTGAAATAAATTTGTAAAAATTTATTTCTCTGTTCATACACCTCTTCTCCAGTGACTTTTGCCATTGATACCTCCTCAAATACCAAAACTCCTTAATGAAGTGAATTTGAATATGACTGGAGAAGTTGAGTGGAAAATTTGATATTGGTTATAAATAACCTTAAATCTCTCTGAAACTAAAAAAAAAAAGAAGAATTTTTCAATGAAGCTACTGTAGTCTTACTAGAAATTTCTGTGTAGGTGACTTTTGCTAAGTGCCTTGGAGTCATTCATTCATTAAAAAAATAGCCATCAAGTACACTGGTCAACAAATTTTTACAAAAGTCATATCACTGAAAAAAAATCAATCATTTCCTCAATTTGTATGTGCTCAACACGAATATGACAGTCAAATTCTAATTTTAGCCCTGGTTTTTTTTATAATCAGCAATAAATTGATGTTTACATAACGAATAGCATGCCAATCACTGGTCAACAAATTTTTACAAAAGTCATGTTACTGAAATAAAATTAGTCATTTCCTGTCAGTTTGTATGTGCTCAACATGAATATGACAGACCAATTATAATTTTGGCTCTAGTTTTTTTTGTCATCTGCAATAAATGGATGTTTACATCACAAAATGCATGCCAATAGTAATAGGCCTACAGTTAACACCTGTAAAAAATCAAGTCATAGGCTACTTCTTAGATTTCTTTGCTTGTCTCTTGTACAGCTGTGCAGGAGCATCTCTGGGGAGTGTCCAGCAGTAGTCAGCCAGCATTGTAGTGGACCATTTTCCCTGGTATCTTTGTTCCATTGATTCAATATCTCAATGAAAAAGTTCGCCATGTTCATCACTAACCATACCACAGTTTTCAGGGAAGAAATCCAGATGGGAATGAAGGAAGTGGATCTTTTTCTTTTTTTTTTTTTTGAGATTTATTTTATTTATACATACAAGCTGGGGTACAGGCCAGAGGCGTGGGGCGGCGAGAGGGCTCACCAGAGACAGAGCGGGGAGCAGAACAGGCAGATCAGAAGCACACTGCTGAGGGGAGCAGCGGGCGAGGCAGGAGAGGTCTGCCGCACCATGTGGGACGCTCCCCGGCCGGGCGACGAACCCGCATCGCCCGCTGCCGACAGCTCCACAGAGCAGCGCCCAACCACTGCGCCACCAGGGAGGCCCAGGAAGTGGATCTTTAGAGACATATTGCAGCCAAGCTTCTGTTACTGCATCAGCATGTCTTCTACTAGTTCCTTGTAGTTTTCTGCCCTAACATTCCCAAGAAAGTTTGTAGACACTAGGCGAAAAGCATTCCATGCTTGTTTCGCATCACCCTGCAGCAAGTTGTTGAACCGGTCATCTCAATGCAGACGGTATGTTTAGGTAGGCTATTCTCAACTTCTTTTGCTTTGTTATTCCTCTGGATAGCTGAGGAACCAAGCAGAAGTAACAGTCTTTTATGTGGTTGCTTGGCTCTCTCCACACCATGGGGACTGCAACGGCCTTGATGGTCTTTTGCCATTTAACCACTGTGAAAGCTGTGTTGTACATGTAGCACAGCACATATGCGGGGCCCAAGTCTTGTCTTGGTCACCAACTTTGCAGCCGAAGTAAAGATGATAAACCTTCTGCACTTAAGAAGTGAGACTTTTCTTCTGGCTGGCAAATGTCACTTCCCCACAAATAGAGCAGAAATTGTCCACTCTATTAACACACTTTTGAGGCATCACTGTTCTGTATTGTGCCTAAATGGATAAAATAATAACAGTCCTATGGAACAGTAGCTTCAACTGTCTCACACAAAATCTGAAATATTTTCAATTCTCTACCTTTCCAACAGGGCTTTCTATAGTGCACTGCCGATGTCAGCTTAGTTCAGCAGCCTCCTAGCAGTAGTATTGCATTGCATCAGAAAATGATGCAATCAACTCTAGATGATGTGTGCATGATGGTATTATGCAATGTGATGCAATATGACATCATTCTAGGCTGATTTAGGATGTTGTTACAGCTCTACTGGATACATTTACATGGTGAAACATACAAAATGAATTATATGAAATATCTTCAAAACAAGAGCTAATAAAAAATCTTCAGTGTTATATACATGTTCAGCACACCAAGATACTACAGATTAGGGCCTTTTAAAGTCAGTTATGATCTCACTGTTAACCAGTGTTACCTACCATGTATCAGACAATTTTCTAGGTATTGGGAAAACAGTATGAATATGATAGATCATTGCTAGAATTTGTGGAGCTAGTTGTTTCTTGGGGTGGCAGTAACAAACACATTAAAATACCAACAAAAATGTTCAAATTTAATGTGTTATTATTTTAGTGGTTCTTAAAGACAGGACATTTACTTTGAGACCCAGAGGAAAATATGTGTTGGGCTGAACCAAAATAAACTAAAGGGAGATTGGAATAAGACAAGGTTAAAGGGGAAGGCAGGGATCAAGTCTCATAGATATTTATAGACCAAAGAGAGGAGTTGAATTATATACTAAATAAAATGGAAAGTCCAATAGGGTGCTTTAAAAAAATTTTGTTTAAGATTTATTTTATTTATTTATGCATACAAGCTGGGGTACAGACCAGAGGTGTGGGGCAGTGAGAGGGTTCACCAGAGACAGAGCGGGGAGCAGAACAGGTAGACTGAAGGAAACACACTGCTGAGGGGAGCAATGGGCGAGGCAGGAGAGGTCTGCTGAGCCATGTGGGAATTTCCCAGGCCGGGGACAGCGCCACAGCATGGCACCGAACTGCTGCGCTACCCAGGAGGCCCAGGGTGCTTTTTTTAAAAAAAAATTTTTTATTTATGCATACAAGAACTGGGGTATAGGACAAAGTGTGGGGTGGTGAGAGGATTCACCTGAGACAGAGTGGGAAGCAAAACAGGGGGATCTACTGAATTACACTGCTGAGGGGAGCAGCGGATAAGTAGGAGAGGTATGCTGTGCCATGTCAGAATCTCCATGGCCTGGTATGGAACTGGTCCTGCAGTGGCTGCTGATAGCTTCATAGTGCTGGGACTTAACCAGTTGTGCCACCAGGGAGGCCCCAGGGGTGCTTTTTTTTTTTTTTATACATACAAGCTGGGGTACAGGCCAGAGGCGTGGGACAGCGAGAGGGTTCACCAGAGACGGAGCGGGTAGCAGAACAGGCAGATCAGAAATGCATTGCTGAGGGGAGCAGCGGGCAAGGCAGGAGAGGTCTGCCGCACCATGTGGGACTCTCCCCGGCCGGGCGTCGAACTCGCGTCGCTGCTGCTGCCAGCTCCACAGCGCAGTGCCCAACCGCTGCGCCACCGGGGAGGCCCCCAGGGGTGCTTTTTGCCTAATGATATAATCAGTTTTTAAAATGCCATTCTCCCACCTATAAGTAGCAAAGTTTGGAGGGGGCTAGAAAGGAACAAACAAAGGAATGGTGAGAGTTTCAATTGTATTTGTCCTGAAGGAGCTCCACCCATTCCGTTTTATGGACTCCACCCTCCCCTCACCAAAGAGATCCCAAGGCCTGCACTACAACTCCCATAATTCCATCACTATGCCATGACTTTTGACTTCTTGAAGGGGGGATTCCTGGGAACTAAGGGTGGAGTTAAGCAGCCATGCTTGGTGTAAACCAGAACACAATGTGGCCCTGGAGAGGGCTTGGGTTTCCCTGCCTTCAACGAGCACCTGCCGCCCAGCTCAGGCATTTCTGGTAGGATGCATTGACCAATTAATCTCTCAGTCACTCTCTTTCTCCGTGTTCTCCCTCTTTTCATTTCCTTTGTAAATAAGCCTTTTCCAAAACTATTTCTATGTGTGCCTTCCCTTGGGTCATGTTCTGAGTGTTTTAAATGAACTGGTGAGGACTCACACCAAGTCATCCCGTTTCCCTTTGGGCTTGCCCTGTAATATGTATTTCTCAGGTAGCAAGGATGACTCTAGAGCCTATATAAGCAAGGGAATCATAAGGAGAGTGCCTTTCCTGTGAGGATCCAGATGCAGAGCTTTAGGGAACATTTGATTTATTTTGGGGGATGACAGACTCTCCTTGACCTGATCTTGTCAGGCTCCTCTAAGTGCATAAGGCCTGAACTCGGGCTCCATCAAGGGCCCACTGAGTCAGATTTTAGTAAAAACCTTGTTGGGTCACTTCAGTGAAAATCCCCCACCTCTGATAACTAATCAAATAACACATCCCCAAACTTGATATCGTATCCTCTTGCCTGCCTTTAGCAAGAGTCTTGTTGAACTGGTCTAAGAAGACTTCCCTTAGTATTGATGTTTCTGCTAAATAATTTCCATCCACTGACTTCACGCTGCTTTTTGGCTACAAATCTTTGTGGGTCCTTGTTGTATTGGTAGTTGAACCCCACTCTTTACCCTACTAAAAGCCCCCACTGCAGTAGAACTCTGGAACAAAGCCTGCCTTATCCTCTTTAGCAATTATTATAAATATTTTTAATTTTAATAGTGGAGGAAAAAAAAGAGATAAAATAAAACAATCTCAGAAGAATGAGAAATGGTAGCCAGAGTGAACAGGTGGGAAATGTAGATGGAAATGGATATATTTAAGCTTCAGAAGAGACCAGCCGAAAGAAATGACAAAATGCCTTGTCTTAGGTCCCTGCTTTCAGGAGAGAAGTCTCAGTCTCTTCTCTCACTTGTCTTCTCATCTTCTTTCTGCTTATTCCCTTCCCTCCCAACCATACAAGTTTTTTTTTTTTTCCTGCTAAAAGGCTGTTTTTCGTTTAAACCTCACAAATCCTTACCAGGACAATTCTCTGGAAATGGAAGCATTACGATAACATTTGTTTACCTGAGGAAGCACCTGATTTTTTCTGTTTTCCTTCACGAACCTGAAATGGCTGTATGCATATTTGGGAGGAAATGAATGTAGCTATAGAGAGAAATTACATGCTGAGTTCATTATTATTGTCATTTCAATGACACATTTGAATTACGCCTAAAGCCTTTGATTATTTTGAATGCATCTTTTTAGTGTCATTTAAAGCAGATCAATCTGAAACTTTCAAAAATTAAAAAAAAACCCACACATCTATGAAGGGGCATATGTAATATAAACCCTGACTACTCCAGTTATTGATTGAGTGTGAAGTTTTTCTTTCTGAATTTAATCCCTCAAGGATTCCAGTATTAATCTGAATGTAAGTTTAACTCGGTTGTCAGCGTGCATCTCTTTGAAAAAGTGCATTGACAACTTAAAATCCACATAGATTAATTTAGCATGGCTGCTCCTTGAATTAGATGTTTTTGAGTACACGGGCCAATTTTCATTCCTTAAAGAGTTTTATTGTCTGTGTATTTCTCATTCTCCCGGTAGTTCAAAGGAGACTTCTTTAGAAACACATGGCTCAGGTGAAGTGATCCGTGGCAGCTCTGTAATATTCTATTTTTCTTACTCTAGAATATTGGTGCCAGTCTGTGCTGAGAGGCAAAGAGGACCAGAACACAGGATGTAATTTCAGTTTTTGGGCTTGGGCATTAGATTTTCCATCTAAAAAGTTATAATAGGGGCTAAGAATCTCCTTATGGCCAAACAATCTTTGGTACTGGAATTGCAGGTATCTCTTTGACATTTTGATCAAGTCATTTCATCAGGCAGACCACTGAAGTTGCACTAGGATCCTTATTCACATAATGCAGCCTCATAGCTATCAATCAATTTTCTAGGGTTTTGCACCCTTGAATAGAAATAATGCCCAACCACAGCATTTATCATCAGGCCCAAAGTATTTATCAAGTATGAGTGTTCCTTTATCACTGAATCAAGATAGGCCTATAAAATAAATTGTTAGGTGGGGGAAAAAAGCATCTTTTGTCCTTTGGGTTTTGAACAGAAAGGAAAGGCTTTCTTGTAATAATCTATAGTCAAATCTTTGCCTTCAGGTAAATCAGAATATAGGATATTCGTAGATGACAAAGGTTAGTTAGTCTCAATTAAATTTATAAAAATGAGAAGTTTTGGTTCCATGATCTATTCTTCAGTTTTGGGACTCAGCAAATGACAGTCATGATATGTAATGCTTTTTCAGATTCTTGTTCCCTAAGGTCTCCCTATTGTATCCATATTTTACTTTTAATGGTAAATAGGCCTGAAACACAAGGCAAACGCAAACATTATTGAGATAACCAAAAGCTTCACTCTGAAAGACTATGAAACTGAAAATGGACAATTATAAATGAAATTAGAAGCAAATGCAGATAGAATCAGTGAAAATGTAAATATGCTTTTCATCTGCTTACCACTATTCCATTTTCAGGTATTTTTAGTCAAATTTTAGTTTGACCCTCAAAGTCTTGTTTTCTTTTTTCACAATTTATCTTCCATCCTTGACTTCTATGTTTGTACTACTTTGATACCTCAATGGCTCTTCTATAATTTGCCTGGAGGGCTTTCAAAATCATACCTTCTTATTGTGACAATCAACTGAATAGCCTTTGTGTGTGAATTGCTGAAAACATATTGATATCTTTAAAAGTGGCAATATTAATGTGATCATATATTACAGGAGTCTTTGGTTGTATGAAGTTAGACAGTGGTGGCAACTAGCAATTTCTTGTTCTCCGAGAATACCTACATGGAATCTCTTCTCAAATCCTAACAATAGACATAGAACAACATCTTGTTCATGTTGTGTTTGAAAATTCTTGCGCACTGGGTGAGTTGTAATTTATTTTGTACAAGCTGAGTTGCTGCCACTATTGTATGTGTTAATGCCTGCTTGAGCAGAAAGTCTAACATTCTTTCTCATTCTATTGTTTACTTATAGGGATCTGCCAAAAAAAAGATGCCGTTTGCATTTATGACTGCCAAAAAATAAATTAATTAGATGCTTGGGGAAATAATTATGTAAATAGACTTCAAGAATTCTATATATAAGCTATAAAATAAGACATCTTAGCCACTACTGGGTTTGTATCTATAAGTAGCACCTAATCACGTGACTCACTTCTAAGCAAAAATTATAAATAAATAATTAAAAAAAATTTGAACTCTGACCACCTTATACAGTTATTTGAAGTTTGAAGATATTTGCAGTAATTTACCATAATCAGAGCTTTTCCAAGTTTTCTAACTTAGCAACTGAGAAAAAGTAAATATGCGTCCTTGGGTAATTCAAAGTATAGTCTGTTGCTCCCTGATCGAAGCGTGAAATTTCTTTGAAGTCCTGCAATTTTTCATAAATATTCATGAACATTTTCTATTCTAGACATATAATATACATGTTTATTTTAATCCAAAATTAATATATCTCCCATCACCTTGAATAAAATGATACTGGAAGGTATAGCAACTCTATTCTGTGCCTCCATTAGCCGTGAGAGTTGTGCCAATATCACTATAGTGTCCCCTAAGTAAGAGACAGTCAGTGATCTGGCTGGCTTGTCACAAAAGCCCCTTAGAGTGCTCTAGAAAGGTAGCTCTTGTTTTTCTTAGTTTACAAGGACAGGAGCTGAGGCTCAGAAATTTTAAGTAACCTGATACAGGTAAGCTTTGGTCTCCTGATGATTTCAGCTCCCCCTGCTCTTGGCATGCCATTGCGCTGAAGGAATAAATAAACTTCTATCCTCAGGGCACTCAATGGAGACAAAAATAAAACCTCCTCTGTCAGCTCTTCACTGCTTCTCCCACCCCTTCATTCAGTCCAAGAATTTCAGACATGTTATTTAAGACTGATATTTTTCAGCTGTACTATTTTTCCTGCAAATTAACTCTAAAAAATATCACCAACATTTGGTAAATGTCTTGGTGAGGAACTTGGATGAAAGTAAACAGGCAGACATGGACTTTTCTTTCCAAGGTCATTCACTTTGTGAGTCATTCACGCACCTGCTCATTCTGCAGGTTTGCACTCATTCACTAAAATACAGGCACCAGTCCTAAGCACTGCCCTATGAGATTTACACATCACAATTTACTGTCATCTTAGTTTGTGCTGTGTCTCTTTCATAGACCAGGGCTAGATAGAGAGGATGATAGAGTGCAAATAGCTCTTTCATTCAAGTACACTGGTGGTTTTTGAGAACACAGAGGAAATGTATCAAAGTGGGAATGAGTCACCAGGGAAGACTTCTGGGGGAGGTGGTAAGTGAGCTGAAATTTGAGAAATGGGTAGGAGTTTGCTAGATTAACCACGGTGTGTAGAGGGAGGGAGGGTGAATAGGTAAGAGAAGGAAATTGGTTTCCTCACATTGCTGGTTCTAACTGTATAGTGGAATTAACCAAAGGAATAAGCTAAGGGGCTTTAGAGACTAATCCAGCCTGTGTTAAAAAGATCCCCCAAATGGAACTATGACATGTGCCTCGAGTATAAGGAGAATGCCAAGATTTCACTATATCTGCTCTAATTTAAATAGATTAATGGGTGTGAGATAAACAGGAGAATTCAAGTTTCATCATTGTGACCTGTGGTAAGCATGGAAAGAAGTAAGCCTGACAAATTACAACACTGGAAATATATTGCAAAATTAATAGGAAGAAATTATACTCTTGCTCATCTCTTCTGTGTTTTCTTTTCTTCTCATTTAATGGAAAAGGGATGCAATTTTATTTTTCCCAGGAGATTCTAAAAATGTTACTGTACTTAGTCGCACTTTTATTTATCTATTTGCTGCCTTGGTCACAATGCCATCTCTCTTATTATATGAAGTATTTTGAGAAACCTCTGATAAGAGAAGGCTGTGATCTATTTGTTAATGTATTATACATAAGGATGGTTTGAATCTATTTTATCTAAACCTGTGCCATCTATTCAACTTTGAGTTTGCATAAAATACATATTTCTATTGCCCTTAGAATACATGACATTTTATCAAAAGTGACCTATGTGCTCCTGTATGTTTCTCCTGGAAAAAAGCCTCCTGGGTTTCCCATAACAAAGAACCTCAAGCTTCTGAGGAGAGTTAATGTTCTTTCTTTTGAAGACTGTGAGTTTGTGAGATCACACACTAGGTAACTGAAACCTGAAATCATGAAGGTATTTTCAAAACTCAGGCATTCTGTGAATGAGACATGAAATGAATTTCATGCGCATCAGTTCCCTGGAGTCTTGTCACAATAGATAAGGCCAAACTGGAGGATGCAGTATTACTTCTTGTGGGATACTGAGCAGCAGAGTTAATAACTGAATCATAATTTCACTCCAGGACATAGAAGCTGCTACATCCTGTCCTCCTTTGATCCCTTACTCATAATAGCAAAAGTAGATATATTTTTAAATCAGACCAAATGATGAATACATCTAAATGGGCTCTCCGTAATTTGGCTTAAACACCTATGCACAATATCTTTCTCTGGGTGGTTTTCTCAGATTAATCCGATGATCTGATCCCTGAAACTTAAATAGTTCATATCTGTCACATATCGATTATAGTAATGATCCCAATTCTTCACACCTCCACCTTGACCTTGTCTGTCCATAGTATTGTCTGTCCATAGAATTTATAGTTATTTCCCTGCCCATTGATTCTGAGTTGGAATCTGTGACTTTAGTTGTAGTTCAAGTAGAGCTTATCAAAGTACCTGCTATTTTTCATCTCTGTGAGAAAAATGGGCTAATATGGTCACAGGATACAAACTTCCAATTAAAAGAGGACTAACTTCTGAGAAACTGATGTACAGCATGGAAAGTATATCTAGTGCTATTGCATGATACACTTAAAGTTGCTAGGAGAGTAGATCTTAAAAGTTCTCACCACATTTTATGGTTTCAGGTCTTACATCCAGGTCTTTTATCCATTTTGAGTTGACTTTTGTGCAGGATGTGAGGTAGTAGTCTAGCTTCATTTTTTTGCAGGTGGCTGTCCAGTTTTCCAGCACCATTTATTGAATAGACTGTCCTTGTTCCACTGCATTTTCTTTGCTTCTTTGTCAAAGATTAGTTGTTCATGGATATGTGGCTTTAATTCTGGGTATTCTATTCGGTTCCATTGGTCTTTCTGTCTGTTTTTGTTCCAGTACCATGCTGTTTTAATTATTATGGCTTTGTAATATAGTTTGAAATCAGGCCATGAAATTCCTTCATTTTCTTTCTTTTTAGTTAGGAGGGCTTTAGCTATGCGAGGTTTTTTGTGGTTTCATATGAATTTCATCAGTAGTCGATCTATTTCTTTGAATAGAGAGATTCATTGAGAGAGATGTCATTGAGATTTTTATTGGAATAGCGTTGAATCTATAAATTGCTTTTGATAGGATTGCCATTTTGATAATGTTAATCCTTCCAGATTTTTATTGGAATAGCGTTGAATCTGTAAATTGCTTTTGGTAGGATTGCCATTTTGATAATGTTAATCCTTCCAATCCATGAGCAGGGGATGCCTTTCCATCTTCTTGTGTCTTCTTCTATTTCTTTCAACAGAGTTTTGTAGTTTTCTTTGTATAAGTCCTTTATGTCTTTTGTTAGATTTATTCCCAGATATT
>PVIJ01017656.1:0-28783 GCA_004024925.1 Scalopus aquaticus | reverse complement strand
AGGTTAAGTGATTTAAACCTGTTTCTAAGTTTTCTCTAAAATTTGGTTATACTCTCAGAGATGCTATAAGTGATACTTAGAACAATATTTTCCATTTAATAGGGCCTTAGTAAATGCTTATAATTATAATTGTTCCTTATATTTTTATAGTTTAATCTACTATGCATCATGATAACAACCAACTCACAATTACTTTTAAAGCTGGTTTATTTTACATTGTTTTAAATTGCTTTACTCTAAAATTTGGTCATCCTCCTAATGGACATTACTAAACATATTAGATTTTAATTATTTATATTATTCTTTAGAAAAATCTCAAAATAGAGTAATTATCTCACTCCACTTATTTATTGTCTTGGTATAGAATGTTAAATATGAATTTAAAGGAATTATAACAATCTGCAATAAAGACTCTCACTACCTTAGGTTTTATGTTTTATTATTACTAGTAGACAAGTATATATATTTTTGACCTGTGTCTGACTCCTTGTAAGACTACTTGTAAGAATCAATATTTCTCTACTTATTTATTGTTACTGATTTTGGAAAATATCTGGGCAGTTGCCCATTTATCTTTTGAGATAATTTTTCCTATAGTTTTTTTATGAATTTTTGTATATAACAAACCATCATATATGCTGCCACTATTTTCTCTTCCCTGTTTGGCTTTTAATTCTAGTTTTTGTTTTTGTATACAGAAATTTGCATTTTTTATGCCTTTGAACCTGTAGATATTTTCCTCTGTGATTTGTCCTCTCACTTCTTAAGACATTTTTTATATTAGAGTGTTTGTTTTCTAGTTTGGTGAAAGTTTAGTGTTTACGTTTGAGTGCTGAGTTAAAATTCAATGTATTTGATATATAATCTTATGTAAAAAACCAAACTGAGTCTTTTCTATATTGCTAGCTGTATATTCCAAATCCATTCACTAAATAACTGCCCCTCCATTGACCTGAGGTACATTGTTTATCATTTATTAATTTCTTAACTGTGTTAAGATTTTAAATGTGATTTATGTATTTTTCTGCAATATAAGTCAACAAGTTTATGATTCCTGGACTATTTTTTATAATAAGGTATATTATGTTTTGAGATAAGGAGTCTATATTAAATACAAAATCACAATAAATAAGGCTATCACTTATCTAAATTTGTGCTCAAAGTAAGGTATCCCCATTAATTAATACCTAGCAAATAGAAACTGGGTCATGTCACTTAATTTGTCTCTAAAATTACAGTATGTTGGATTAAACTAAAGAAGGACTCTCTTGCAATTATAATTTTCAAATGGAATTGACCATCTCAGAGAGCAATGAGTTTCCTTTCAGAAACTATAGGTACAGAAAATAGTTAAATAATAGCTCATTACCAATTGGAAGATTTTTATGGGGAGAATTTGTAGTTTTATACTAGAGGACTCCAAGGTCCATTTCAGCTTTAAGATTCCATGTTAATATTTACCTGTGAATATTTTTTTTTCCCCACACGGTAAGACTTAGAGAATAACAGTATTTCGGTTAAGTTCTAAATCAGTTCCTAAATTCTAAATCAGTTCCCAAACTGATTTAGAATCTAAACAGTTTCTAAGCCATAGAGCAAATTGATTGTTTCATATAATTCTGTTTGTCCAAATTCATATAGATTCTCATAAGGTTTAGTATGTAAAGATACTTTATTCTTTCTCAATAGTATAGAATAAAGTTTGGGGTAAAAAGGTTCATACCTAAGAGAAACATAGACTTGTTTAGAAATTCTCCAGGTAGTTTTAGAAGTTGTGTAAAATAATTAACTGGACTTATATAACAGGGACTTCATGCCATTATTAAGAGACTATGCAGATTTTACCTGACTTTGAAGGAGGATAAAGATGATGAATCCACAAAACTATGCATAAGTTACATCAAAAGCAAAGTTATCTCTTCTACTTAAATAACTGAGGAAATTTGTCATATGGAATCATATTTTTATAAACATTTCTAATACAATAAAAATAAAAAAATGTAATTAAATATGACCCTAGTTTAAAAGAAGGTAGAGGGAACAGTACATTCATTCTATAAAACAAATTGTTTCAGGATGTAGGTATAAACAAATTATAATTAATATAGAGATTATTATATTTAAGTAGGTGTAATTAGGATTAAAAAATTTGATTTTCCTCACAGTTTGAAAAATATTGATGGAAATGTAACCTACTATTATGTCTATTAATTTCTTTTCTGTAATAACCAAAACATTAATCTGAAACCTGAACAATAAAAAAAAATATGAGATAGGTGGTTTTTATTGATAAAATTGTGACATATGATACGTTCTCTGTCAGGCAATGGAACACTACAGAAACGCACAGCACAGAGGGCGTATAAACCTCTGGATTTAAATACAACTCATAGGAGAGACTCAGCCCTGAAATTCCTATATCCTTTGATCCAAGAAACTTTGTAGACAGGCCACAACAAATTGTGCAATTGGATATTTTGCTACCTCTAATTACTCTGTATGCCAGTAGATATCACCTGAGTGTTTACATGGTAAAGGTGTTTCACAGTTCCTGGAACAAACACAGAAGAATTTGTAATGTATGGTCATTTCAAATATTTTGCATTTATTTTCTTCTTTGGAGGAGTCATTTAATATAATGTGTTCTGCTAAAGAGCATTTTTACTCTAAAATACACACTAAGTCATTTCATACATTTGAAAAAAGAACATCTTACTTTCAAATAAATTGAGATAGACTGTAGATTTAGAAAATAATAATAATAGCATTTCCATGATTAAGCATTAAGTTTTATACAAGGAACAAGATTGCTCAACTACCCAATAACAAGATAATAATCCCAATCTATTGGATGTTATATAGCATAACATGAGTGCTACATTAAATGGCAATACATACGTTTATCATTGTTTGTTAGATTTTAGTTAAATGATATACACTATGTTCAATTTATTATATGTTTATAAATGTGCTAGCACCTTAAAGAGGACAGGAAGGATGAGTTATTTTACATAAAAGAGTCAAACATACATTTGATAAGATATAAGATCAACGATGATGTCAGGATATATGGACAAGGGAGACGTGTTTCAGACTGGAATTGGGGGGATGGATAAGGAAGTCAACTTGGGTTATGTTGAAGTAATCATCCATGTTGCAGCTTCCCCAAAAACCAAAAATTCCTTATGCACATAATTTAAACTTCCCCATGATAGCATGATGTTCAACTATTTCTTTTAAAGATTTATTTATTTATGCATACAAGAGCTGGGGTGTAGGCCAAAGGTGTGGGGGGAGGGCATAGGGGTGAGAGGATTCACTAGAGACAGACTGGGGAGCAGAACAGGCAGATTGACTAAAATACACTGCTGAGGGGAGCAGCGGGCTAGACAGGAGAGGTCTGCTGCGCCATGTGAGTTAGCTCCCTGGCCGGTGATTGAACTCGTACTGCAGTGGCCTCAGATAGCTTCATAGTGCTGAGACTTAACTCCTTGCAGCATCAGGGAGCCCCGATGTTCACCTATTGTTAGAGACTTAGCTGAGTTCAGAGACTTTTAAAACAAACATTTGTATGAGGGTAAGAAATAGATTGAGACTCATTTTCCAATTTTTTCACCATATTTATTTTCCAACTATCTTCTAGTATACCTCTAGATATACCTAGAGGTATATCTCTAGTATACCTCTAGGCCTTTGATATTGCAGTTCTCTCTTCCTGGAATGTACATTTCTCTCACTTCATCCCACTACAAAGTTTATCTGATAAACTTGTACCTACTCTCTAAAACTAAACCATGCTGCCTGTGTGGAGCCTTCTTCAATTGCTCCAGTCTGATTAGTACCTATTCCTTGAAGTTCTCACAATGTTTTGCTTTTGTATCTTTTCATGCTCTTGTCTAAATATATACCATCATTTGTCATACAACCTAACATAATAGTTGAACTACTTAAAATCAAGAAGTATCTTACCCATATTGGGTTTCCTAAAATCTAACAGGTACTGTATTTCAAACAGATGTTTTTGCCTAAGATGATAGATTTAAGTTTTTGTTTCATAACTTGCTAAAAATAGCATAGAGATAGAAATAAAGCTGAGGGAATAAGAAGGGACAGTTAGAGAATATGAGAAACTTTTAGGAATGCTGGTTCTAAGAAGACACCTGGAAGCAAACTCCAGTAACCTTCAGATGAAGAGATGATTTCCAGGTGGTGAAAGTGGCTGCAGACTTTTAGAGAAAATTAAAACTAAGCTGCCAAATTCTCAACTTTGCCAAAGGCAGGTGCTGAAAAGAGCCTCAAATTCAAGTTGCTATTTTTTTTTAATTATACCACCTCCAAAAAGTCATCAATATATATATTTAGTAGATCTTACTGAATTCATTATTTCCTTCTTCAGCTCTTTTTATTCTCAGGGGTTTAATGTTCTAAGCTCAGTTTTGAAGTTTTCATGCTTCTTATGGTGCATGTTTCCCTTTTTAGGGAAAGTTTGTGAAAACTTCTATACAAGGATAACACAAGCTTACTTTTCTCATTGTTAGTACCAAACGTTTATTTTATCAAATTTGAACTTTGTTCCATGCCATTACTAAGCTAGTTCTGACTGTGAAGGGAAGGAATCATATCAAGCTGTCAAAACATGGTATCTGCTCCCAAGGAATTCTCAGGATAGTAATATATTTGTAGCATTTTATAGGTAGGAAAATAATTACACATGTTGAGTCACATTTCACCTTCTTTCTACAATATATATTTTTTAAATTATTGAAGTAAACATTGTATATTGTAACTCGTTTCAGGTATACATCATTAAAATCAACATCTGTATATACTACATTAAGTTCAATACTAAAAGCCAAATCTATATTTCACCAATACAATTGACCCCCTTTGCCCAATATATCCCCCTCCCTTCTCCCTTCTCTTCTGATAACCTCTAATTTAGTTTTATGGTCTAAAAGTTTGTTTTAGTTAGTTTATTATTTGGTTGGTTAAAGAAACCATATATCAGTAAAATCATACTGTGTTTGGCTTTCTCTGTCTTATTTCTCTAAGCATAATGCCTATAGATCTATCCATGTTGTTACAAATGACAGGAATTCATTTTTTATAGCTGAGTAGTATTCCATTGTATATATATGCATCTTTTCTTTATCTAGTCATCTGTCAGTAGGCTCATCAGTTGTTTTCAATTCTTGGCTATTGGAAATGAGATGATAGATTATATGGGATTTCTAATTTTAATATTTGGATGAATCTCCAGACAGCTTTCCATAACAGTTGCCCCAATAACATTTCTACCAACAGTGTACAGTGTTGTCTCCACATCCTCGCTACTACTTGTTGTTTCTTGTCTTTTGGATAATACCCATTTGCACAGGTGTAAGGTGATACCTAAGTGTGATTTTGATTTGCATTTTCCTAATAAGAGATAATGAACAGCTTTTCATGTGTTTGTTAGCCATCTGTGTGTCTTCCTTTGAGAAATGCTTATTCATATCTTTCACTCATTTTCAATCAGATTGCTACAATTTATTTATTATCAGTATTCACTTTTTAATAAATGAGGAAATGAATTGGAGGTTAAATAACAGTTGAGATCACAACTATTAAGGGGCAGAGCATGAACATGAAAATGGGGTGTCTGACTAGAAATCACATATCCTTTGAATAGTGTCTTGCTATGTTGTTCTATTTTCCAATTCTCATAATCAAGTTGTTTAAGCCAAACCTCAGAAAACCGAGTTAAACATCACAGTTGTTTTTCTAGAGCATGTGTTTGTTGACACTCCTGATATGCACAATGAAGAAAGGAAAAATAAGGCCTCAAAGGGATGAAGTATGCCATTGGGAAGTGAAGTGAAAAAGCAACAGCCTGAAGGAGTTGATTCTTTTTTTTTTAAGATTTTATTTTTTATTTATACATACAAGCTGGGACACAGGCCAGAGGCGTGGGGCGGCGAGAGGGTTCACCAGAGACAGAGTGGGGAGCAGAACAGGCAGATCAGAAATACACTGCTGAGGGGAGCAGCCGGCAAGGCAGGAGAGGTCTGCCGCACCATGTGGGATTCTCCCCGGCCGGGCATCGAACTCACGTCGCCGCTGCCGATAGCTCCACAGCGCAGTGCTTAACCGCCGCACCACTGGGGAGGCCCACTGAAGGAGTTGATTCTTAAACTGAAGAGCAAGTAAGTACTAGCTTGAGAAAGATTAGGATATGGCATCAGAGAGGGGAAAAATCTATAAAATGTATATGTGTACCTCAGAAGGGGCAGGACGCATTGGGGAATTAGAAATGCCACAGCTGGACTTAAATAGAGAACAAAATGATAGAAGAATCTGAACTTGAAATGCAGGCAGATATTGGCTTCTCAAGAAGCTGATAGACCCTAAAATAATTGTCTTTAAGGACAGGGAGTTCCACATAAGTGTAGTATCACCATATTTATTTAAGATCATTAAGGCAGCACAGTAGGTAGGCCATTGTCTTGGAGGGATATAGTAGGTACTTAGTAAATATTGAGCTAGTGGAATGACCAAATGCACAGATACCCTCTATACCAGGTGTTCAGTGGACAGCAGGTATAAATATCAAATACAAGATGGAGCTTGGTAAAGAAGGTCAAAAAGGAGAATGTATGTGCATAATTTAAATTTTAGATATGGGTTTAGAGTAGACCATTTTCTCAAATACATACACAACACTCATCCCTAAGACATATAAATTTTAAGAAGCAACAAGGAAAAGGGATCTGTGGGTCATTACTCTCCATTTTGTGTAGCTGTTCTTCTAAACTCATCAATTCTAACTTTTAATGTCAGGGTCAGTTCCTATGCACATTCCTTTATCTATTAATGCCAGATTTAGCATAGTGAATTTTCCCACGAGGAGCACTGGCCAATCAGTGCTAGATGCCACTTGCAACATGAGGTCCTCCTTTGAGTGGCAAACTGCCCATCTGTCTTTTGAGTTGCAGAGCTCCACTGGCAACAGTGGAGAGCGCCATTGGCTTTAATGGGGACATTTAGAGCACGGACATGAGCAGCTACTCCTTCCGTGCTTTCCTGTATATAGCAAACTGTAGGTGTTCCCTCTATTTGGATACATCTCACAACTAACTTCTGTGCTGCTGCTATTAAAACACAAGACAACCGTGACATCTTTAGATGGGGAAATCTAATTTGTTTCATGCTATTCTGAATTTAAGTTTCTAATTAGACTTAGATAAGGTGACAACTTTGTGGGTGTATGAAGTTGCCTTCCTGCCAGCTGAGTATTTCTCCTTTTTTGCTTGTGTAGCAGAGAAGGTTGTGCTCTGCCTTGTTAACACTGCATAACAGATGCTTCCTCAGGCTATCTGTCAACAGCTGGCCATTTGCTGTACACTCACCTGTTATTTAATCAGATGACAAAAATGTGTTAGAATGGTTCTCTGATTAGAGATCACAGAAAAAAAGTTTTTCTCTATCTAAATAATAGCAACAGTGATCATTTTCCATGCTTCTACTATATTCTAGAACATAAGAGACAAAGATTAAAAGGGACATTTTAAGGAGTTGCTTGGCATGATCTAGGTAAAAGTGACTGTGGCCTGAACTAGTAGGGTTAGTCAGAATAGAGGGAATAAAAGGAATAAAATGTATATGAAGCTGTGAATTTTATGAGGTGGTGATAATGTTGGGGCTAAGCAAGAAGGAGAATCCATGATGACTTACTCCCACCCAAATAATTTTATAGACCCCATTTACATTATGTATATGTATGAACTTTTTCCCTTTGAGACGATACTAGTAGTTGTTATTCTTACACAGTTTTATTCTTCATTGTTGGATTGAAACTGTAGCATGATGGGAAATACATCTGTCTTGTGTGCCATAGAGTCTTTAGCAATGCCAAGTGAAGCAATGCCATTCATCAGGGTGAGGACCACGGAGGAGCGAATTGGACTTGGGTGAAAAAAATTGTTGTTATGAGGACATATGAAATATTCTAATGGAATTATATCATAATAAGTATGAGACATCAGTCTGGACTCAGAGAAGAGTTGTCTGCTCAATATTTTGATAGACAGTAATCAATATTTAGAGAGTAATTGTAACTGTTAGGGAGCCAGCAATCTATGGAAAATTTTTAGGGTGGGAGGAGATAGGTCAAAATTCTGGAGATCCTAGAACTTAAGGGTAGGTAGAGAAGATTCCATTTTTCTTTAAAGAAGTGAAAGTTATCTTTTACAAAACTAAATAAATGGAAAATTAAAAATAATTTTGGAATTTAGTGCCAAAGATATTATTGATTACCTTGCTGAGGGCAGATTTCATGCGGCTTTAACAATGAAAATGAGTTTGTCACAGGTAATTTTTTTTTTAAGATTTATTTATTTATACATGCAAGCTGGGGTACAGGCCAGAGGTGTGGGGTGGCGTGGCGTGGCGAGAGGGTTCACCAGAGACAGAGTGGGGAGCAGAACAGGCAGATCAGAAATACACTGCTGAGGGGAGCAGCGGGCGAGGCAGGAGAGGTCATGCCACACCCCAGCTGGGCGTCGAACTCACGTCGCCACTGCTGACAGCTCCACAGCGCAGTGCTCAACCGCTGCACCACCAGGGAGGCCCTGTCACAGGTAATTTTGCTTGTGCCACTGTCTGTTCCTTTTAAAATTTTTAAGTATTTGTTTTTAACACAACTTATTCTTTAGAACAGATTAAGATGCATAGCAAAATTCAATGGAAGGTATGGAAATTTCCCATAGATTTCCTGCTCCTGCCCCTGCCCCCAGATGTGCATAGCCTCCCCCCAACCAGAGCCATACTCACACGTTATTATGACCCTGAGTCCATCGCTTATATTAAGGTTCACTCTTGTTGGTGTATATTATGGAGCTGAACAAATGTATAATGACATGTATCCACTATTACATTATCACACAAAGTAGTTTAAAGTAGTTTAAAGTTATTATCACACCAAAAATCCATCTAAATGCATTCCTGACCTTCATGTTCCCCACCCCAGTGGGTAGGATTGCAATCACCACTTTCATGCCGGTAATCCCGTTGCCATCCCACTGTCTATATTGGAATGGTTATTTCCTATTATGCCAATCAAGAATACTTGTTTTTCTCTCTCCAAAATTCCTCAGATTTTATACTTTCAATACAAGATTTTCACCAGTTTTATTCCTAAGGAGGTATACCTTGCTCCAGATCGCTTTTAATATGCTAACATCTTTTTTTCCTGTCTGTACATTCCCTTTCTATCAGTTCTGTCTGACTTGTGAGAGACACTGTAACAGTGAGACAGATTTTCTCTGTTTCTAATATGTTAGAACTAAGCTACAAATGACTTGTATAGCTGTTGTGAAACTTTGCATTACAATATCATAGGTAGATTTACCTTTAGAAGTTTAGTATTTTTCTTTCTAAAGTTTCATGTTCCAAGGAGCTAGTCCACAAAAATCCACCCCCAGTTATTTAAAATAGAAACAGAAGAATGGGCAGAATAATCTACCACCATCCAGGTCACATCTGAACCAAAATGATACATATCTTCGGTAATCCTAATCTTTAAAACATCTATCATCTACACAACCATGTTGAAAACAAACTCATCACCAAGTGTTCTGTGTGCAACCGAAGAAACCGATGCAGGGAATAATGAAGTCCATATTAGAGTGCTAACAAAGCATGGCAGAAGAGTCAAGGCAAAGATTTTTTTGGCAAAGGTTTCTGAAAGGTAATAATCTTTGCCTTGATATGCAGCAGGTGTGCACATTGGACAGGAATTAAGTCATCTGCTGCTGCCAGCAAAGGACCTGATCCCTGCACTGCTAACAGAGACTTCCTTTAGCTCCCTGGAATATTGCTAAATTGAATCCTGGCTGCCATTGTAGCAGATCGAGCCTGAGTTATTCGTAGGACTTCAATTATCATGGGCATACCATGGGCTCGAGGAAGAGATGATTTGGCTGCTAATGTTGTAAATTTAGTTTTCTTTCTGAACACCTGCTAAAGGAATAACTAAATAATTTGCCAGTGTGAAATACATCACACCGCAAGTTGATAGTGTCTGTATTTATTTTCGTGCAGCCATATTCCCTCAGATATCTGCCTGAATGTGTAGAGCCAGAAATGAATTCCTTAAAGAGGATTTTATAAGAGGTGCATCTTCCCAAGCTAAAGAGAACTGTTGAGTATATGCAGTTTGCACATAGAGTCAGAGTATTGATTAAACTATAGGATGACTTTTAGTTTGTTTTTTATGGTACATTTTTCTCACATTTTAAGTCTTTTATTGCTGAAACTATCATGGACAGCCATCACACTTTTACCCAAAGAATACCTGGTTGCATTCTTACAGGCATTATCCACAAAACAAATCTAATAATTAATAGGTTGGAATTCTAAACTGTCCTCCTGCTACAAAAAGTAGGACAGAATTAGGGCAGACATAGCTTTGGGAGAAAACAATTTCATCTTGTGCTTTGAAAAAAAATAGTTTCTACTTTGCATATATTGATACTTTCTAATGTAAAATGTGAGCTTCTGAGGCTAAATTTAGCAAATTATTAATATATACATAATAATTGAATTTAATCCTATAAATCTCTTGTAGCAGTAGAAAAGGCAGAATACTGATTCCATACTTCTGGTATATTCAATAGTATATGAATTTGGAAAGAAATTATATTTTAAATATATAGTGGAACATACCATGATCTATAAAAGTTTTAAAAATATATATGAAGATAATGAATATAAAGCTAACAGCATTGTCACTAGAATTAGCTTATTTATTTTTGGATATATATGAAAATAAAATTTATGTTTTGGGAAGAAAATGAAATATTAAACTGAAAACAATCTTTAAATAATCATGTTAGTGGTGCACAGCAAACCTCTCCTGCCTCACCCGCTGCTCCCCTCAGCAGTGTGCTTCTGTTGATCTGCCTGTTCTGCTCCCCACTTTGTCTCTGGTGAACCCTCTCACCGCCCCATGCCTCTGGTCTGTACCCCAGCTTGTATGCGTAAATAAATAAATCTTTAAAAAAATAATAAATAATCATGTTAGGAATGTAAACTATTGAATTCTTCTTAGGGAATGTTTTCACAATCATACTCAAATGAAATTCAGGTTTTATATTATAGCAACATATTTGGAACCCTAAACTGCCTTACCAAGATCTATCACATATGTTATTTATAAAATTCATCAAAATACTTTCTTTTTATTGTTTTAACTAAATCTATTTCACTCCCAGAGTTCCATATCCAGTAGAGTCCAACTGCATGATACAGACAGTGACCACCTTGCCATCCCCTACAAAAGGATCCAAACTGTATATTAATAAGGCTAACCATTGAAAACCTAACACATGGCATACCTGGGTCACTTTCAACTTGCAAGCAGTTTAACATAAAAAGAAAGCACACAGGAAAAGGACTTCTTTATGGCAGTGTTTTTCAAATTCTAGCAATAGAACAATAACAAATCTGGGAGGCCACCTTAGCGTTAGGCTGGAAAGGGGGAAATACTGGCAAAATAATTCTTATCCTTAGAGGGAACTGTAAAGGAGTGCTTGAAATGCTGCTACTTTGGGTTCTCAGTATTCACCAATGGAGAAGAGAGATGATTATTGTTTCTCAGCTGCCTCAATAGGCTGGTGCAGACAGGGAGAGATCCAGGAGATGGAAATTGCCCACCACAAAACATTTCAATATAGAGCTTAAAGATAACTTGAAGAAGCTATTTAAGGATATAATTTGAGTGGGCTTATTTGAATTGAAATCAATGTTCAGTCTTGTAACTGTATTACTTTGGAAGGCTTCATAACCCATCTGAATGTATCACTTCTAGTGTTTTATTTAAATAATAATATCCTTATATTTTAAGGTCATAATGTTTATATATTTCTGCTTATATTCACTGACTCTAAGTTCTCTGGATATTCAAGTTCAAAAAATGTCAAAAGAAATGATAGGTATATGTGACCCCCAGTTCCAAATTATATTTTTAATATTTGGTGTGCTATTGGCATAGAATATAAGGGTGTCCTCTGCATCTGCTCTACTGTCTCACAGAAAAGGTTACAGTACGAAGACTGTATGTATTATACTTATTACATATTATGTGTATTATATTATTAAATATTTATCCTCACAGTACTTCAATAGGACAACTGAGATGAAATAAGTCTAGATTTTATAATTTCTCTCCTATGACCTTTCTTTACTCCCTGCATTAATTGTGTGCATGTCTGTCTTCACACCAACTGATAGATTTTCACTCTTCTAAGAATAGGGACCATGTTTCATTTGAAATGTATTGTCTCCACATAATTTAAGAGAATGTTTTCCATTTGATCATTTTTGTCTTTAAAATCTTTAGAGAAATTTTATGGCTATAAAGACAAAGCACAAAGAGAAAGAGAGAACTGTGGGAAGGTTGGGTCACACCTTATAGTTCCCAGCAGGCCATTTTCCTAGGCAACCCAGGAAAGATCAGCTACTTGTAGTTACTAGTGTGAGATTAACGCAGAGAGGGCTCTTTAGGAGATGCTCTAAAATTGTAGGAGAAAGCTGCCTTGCAAAGTCTGTCTGCTATAGCAAAGAGTGAGATTGGAGTCAACTGACCAACAACCAAAATGAATTATTGATCAACTGAAGTCCAATAATCAATAAGAGTTAATGAGCTGAGAATGTATATGCTGGAGGGAGAGGACAAAATAACTCTTAACAGCAGTGGAGGAGCTGTCAGTGTCCATGTAACTCGACAAAATTGGAAGCTACTAGAATGGTATGGAACTACTCCCCTCCTCCTTCATCAGGTTAGAATTTTACATATTATGAAGGTCATGTTAAGATGGAGGTGAAAACATGGTTTGCTTGTGTTTTAAATACCTTGGAGCAGAAGGCAGTGGTTTAAAATGTTCATGCAGAGCAAGAAATAGAAATACTAGAAAGGTCAAGTGGCACTGGCATTGAAATATGACTGCAACTTCAGTTTTCAGGTGGATAAAAAGGAGTGTGCTGCTTGAGGAGAATATTGGGGTAAAGAAAGAAATAAAAATACAACAACTCTCCTTTAGAAATGTTTGGTACTAAAGTGCTAGGGTTTTGCCTTTAGTGTTTACCACCTAATTGCTTGATAGAATTAGAATAGTCAGATGTTTTCAACATTTATCTTTAACTGATTAATTTTTAAGTATTTCTTAATTTCATTTCCATCTCTTTTTCAAACCATGAAAACTTATTTTTTTACACAAGATAGGAAATAGCTGGGCTTGATTTGTTTTCTTTGCTCTATTAAAGCAGATTGAAATTGATTATAAAATTGCCTATTCATGAATGACCGAATACCCCATTCTTTGCTGAAATGACAGCTTTTGTTAATTGTGTTGCAGGCATTTACACTCCTCTAGGAAGAGCACTATAACACACTATCCTAAAAACTCACGTTTTATAAGCTAGGTTATTTTTAAAAATGTGTGTTTCTTCTCATTAATGTATATTCCACCCTCTTCCTTGTTTATGTCTGTGGAATGGTTACTAGTGTAAACCCAAGTGACCAGTAATTCTCATCACAACTGTTGAACAGATAATTCTGTCTGAGGATTTTATTGTTTCCTAAGCTTCCAGTTTCCCGTGTCTCCCTGAATTCTTCACCCTCTACCCCTGTAACATTCGCCTGCTTTCAGTTTATGTCAATAACTCACCCGCCCTAATCAATCTCTCATCCCTTGAATAGCAGATACTGTAGGAGTGTTAGATATATAATCCAAGCTTTAATTTTAATCCCATATGCTTTTTGATCGTGTCCTAAGGAAGCTGTGAGAGTTCAGTATCCTGTTTTTAAAGCAAACAATTGTTGTAAATAAGTCTGGCAGATGGCCATAACACCTGGGACAATTAAGCCCCAGGGATGATGAGTGGTTTCTAAGACAAGCAGAATTTTCCTATCTGCTCAAATGGCACTTTAGGGGTTTCAGCAAGCCAGTGCTGGCTGTCCAGGATGTATGTCTCACACAAGCCCACTTTTCGGTCCCCCCACAGATGTTTCTTGGTTATCCCTCTAAACAGAAAGCAGGAAAATAAATATTTAATCTATTTTTGCAGCTATCTGGTTGCCTTAAATGGATACCTCAGCTCGTTTGGGTTTATCTTTAAGAAACAAGATCAAATGGTTTTCATGAATTTCCATTACATTTGAATGCATGACTTACTATAGCTTGTTCTGTTGTAGAATATTCCAAATCGAGAATTAAATGCTAAAGAATAAATTGGCCTATTTAATGGTTTACCATGAAACAGATTGTGACTACCAACATTCTGAGTCAGGCCTTCCCCTCCAAATGCCCCATTATCCTGACACACCTACAACTAATTAATTTTGTATGATAGATTCTTACCAAAACAGTATTAGAAATAGGTTATTTGGAAATTTATTTTGAAGATTTTGTCTTAGCATAAAGCCACAGGACATCTTCTGAGAATTGGGCAAGGGCTTTGTTTGTTTGCTTGCTTTCTGTTTGAGAATGTACAATAAGTTGGCTAGTACAAGGAAGCTTTTCCGTCCCTGCAAACTTTAGTCACATTGCCATCTAAAGTCATTGCCAAGTTTTCAAAAATGAGTCTGGACTGCTATTCCAATCCACGACTGTTCCGCCTCCGTGGCAGATGGTGTTCACTTTTGCAGGGGACACAGCTGAAATTGCATGGCGAAGGTGTCATCCACTGCTAAGGTTTTGGATTTTTGTTGCTCTGCAAGACTCCTATGCCAAAGAGTAACAGCTTCACTCTCCATCAGTGGCTAATGTCCACTCTTCCAACCCCCATATCCTCCAAATCTTCTACTTCCCAGCATCATTTAATCCTTCTATATTTGAGTCCTCTATTAACCTCCTTTGAACCAGTTCACATCAAGTTTTGACACCTGCCTAAATACACATATTCTGCCTACAAACACACTCACTTATTTTGTCTCTTCTAAGATCCCTTGACCTCCAGTCACCAGCATAACTTCTCCACACTATAGATTCTCTGTTGCAGTGAAACCATTACACTGAACTGTGTTTCTTCATTTTAATCTGATATACCTCTAGATTTAGTGCATTTACCTAAGTCATTCCCATTTTCCATGTTTGTTTTTTTGCTAATTTTGAATATCCTACTTAGAATTCATTTTTCAAGAATCTTTTCCTTACTAAGTACTCATAAACTAAGCACGTTTATATTCCCTGTGTCTTTAGAACAGTTATGTTGTGTTTGTGTTATATGAATCTATTAGGCTGTAAACCTGCTTCAATCTTTCCTCGTCAACTGCATTGGTTTCCTATTGTTCCTAAGGCACACCAATACTCATCCATCACAAAGCCATTGCTCTTGATTTTCCTTTTAACTGAAAATGTTTTTCTCTAGCCATCTACATGATTTATGCTCTCCCTTCATTCTGATCACTGTTCAAGTACTACCACAGAATCACGCCTATCACCTTTACAAGATTTCATTTTCCTTTGTAGCATTTGACACAGTTGGCTCTGATTGAATTGTCTCTTTCCCCACTAGGGGGCAGTACCATTGTCTATTTAATTCAGTGCTTTATCTCCAGCTCCTGGCGTAGTGCCCTATGTATAGTAGGCTTTCAAGAATATTTACTGGATGGATGAATTAATAATTGCAACCTGACATCCTCAATCAAAAATAATTCAAACACTTAAAATGTAAAATCTATATCTAGTTTTGTAATATACCACCATGCTGGAAAAACATTACAGGAAAAACATGCTGGATTTCGGACAAAATTGGCCCAAATCCCTAAATTCTCAATTATTATCTTAGTAAATCCCAAAAAATATCTCTTTAAGCCTCAGCGTCCATTGTGATGTTTAGTTTAATGTAGCAACTTGACTGGAGTATAATGGCTAGCTGTTTGGTCAAACACCAACCAATCCAGTGGCAACGGTGAAGGTCTGTTTTATGGATAGATGTGGTTAACTTTTAAATCTATTGACTTTGAATAAAGCAGACAATATTCTATGATATTGGTAGCCTCATCCAATCAGTTGGAGGATTTATGAGGAATAAATGAGGTTTCTTGAAGGAGAAACAATCCTGTCTTTAGACTGAAGCACCAACATTTTGACGGGGTTTCTAGCAGGCAGATTTTGAACTCAAGACAGGAACATGAACCCTTGGATTTCCATCCTGCTGGCATGATCTAGAGATTTCATATCTATCAGGGCTCACAATTGTGTGAACAAAATCCTTAACATTTACTTCACACTCCTCCATCACTCTGTATATGTATGTGTGGTTATCTACTTATATACATAGGGCTTTTGGCTCTGGAGAAACCTGACTAATCGACTAACCTTGCCTTACTCAAGGTAAGATTAAATGAGATGATGTGCTTAAAATTTTCAATAAATAGTAATTATTATATGTAGTTAATAAATTCTATTGGCAGGCAAATGTGCCTGCAATATAGGTAGTGCTCAATAATTAAATGATGAATATATGAAAAATGACTGGAAGAAATCAGGTGCCCCCGGAAAACATCATTTCAGATGACTGTAAAGCTCTTGATTAAGTAGCATTAATTATTTCCTAAATAGTCTTTAAGATTGAATATACAACACATTGCATTCCCTGTGAAAAGTATAAAGACTGGGCCTCCCCAGTGGCGCAGCGGTTGAGCGCTGCGCTGTGGAGCTGTCGGCAGCGGCGATGCGAGTTCGACACCTGGCTGGGGAGAATCCCACATGGTGCGGCAGACCTCTCCTTCCTCGCCCGCTGCTCCCTTCAGCAGTGTATTTCTGATCTGCCTGTCCTGCTCCCCACTCTGTCTCTGGTGAACCCTCTCGCCACCCCACACCTCTGGCCTGTACCCCAGCTTGTATGTATAAATAAAATAAAATCTTTAAAAAAAAAAAAGCTTTTTTAAAAAAGAAAGTATAAAGACTATTTCTATGCAACATCAAACACTGAAAATAAGTCAGTCTTTCTTTAATGATGGCAAAAATACTGTTTGAGAATGAAAAGAAGTTGAATGCCAAATCACTCCATGAATCACTCAGCAGCTTTGAGATAAGCCTCATTTTCTACATCTGAAAACAATTCTATGTTTGAACCCTAGTTAGATAATTAGTGCAATGTGCTTTAAAATTGCATGTGTGTATGTATGTATGTGTGTATATACATACAAACATGAATATATAGGCACACCTATATCAATGTATAGAAATATGTATATATACATGTAAGTAAAATAAATATATATAAACATGTATAAATGTGTATATATACACAATTATACAAATATTAAGTACTTTAGTCCGGATGGAAATGAGAGGGGGTTAGTAATTTTCAAAATTTCTGTGCATCTAAAAATTAAATACACAAATGTTAAGACTATATAAATTCAGGTTGTGTTCTAATGAGAAAGTAATGTATCCCGAGAACTGAGAAGATTGAAAATTGCATGTATTGCAAAAATATTGTGCATTATATGAACTTGAAGGCTTTTCAGATGCCCTCATATTTGAGGATCTTCTCAAAAGTATCAACTGGAAAACAAAGCAATAGACTCGTGTGGCAGTGATAGCAGGCAAATACCAGGGCCATATTAGTACTCTTGATGTTAAGTATGCAGATCCACCAAACCCTATCTATACAGATATTTTGGGAATAGATAAAAAGAGTAGAGAATGATTAAAAATTTAAAAAAAAAAATGAGATGCTTGACTGGAGGTTCTTCAAACTACTAAAATTGGAGCTATCATACGATCCAGCAATTCCACTCCCAGGAATCTTCCCAAAGGACACAAAAACATTAATTCGAAAAGATACCTGTGTCCCCTTTGTTTACTGCAGCACCATGTACCATAGGTAAGATATGGAAACAACCCAAATGCCCAAAAATGGATGACTGGATCAAGAAGATGTGGTATATATACAATGAAATATTACTCAGCAATCAAAAAAGATAAACTCACGCCATTCGCAGCAATATAGGTGGAGCTAGAAGGGATCAAGTTCAGTGTAATAAGCCAGAAGGAAAAAGAAAAATATTGAATGGTTTCACTTATAGGAGGAATATAGAGGAACCAAATAAGGAATAAGGAAAAAATAACAACTGTAACAACAACAGCAACAATAATAATAATAACAAAAAATTAGCAGGCAACCATAAATCAGAGACATTCTGTGAGGGAGGGGGAGGAAAAGGGATAAAAACAGGAGAGAAGAGCACAATGAACTAATGGTAATGGTTCACGGGTGAATTGGTGGTGGGAATTTTATGGGGAATACACAATGATGTAAAAGATACAAATTTAAAAAAATTAAAAATGAGATACTTGAAATCAAAATGTATACTCTGTGTTTTGCATAGATTCCCAGTAGAGTCCTTCAATAGTAAATGGTATTTTTGTACTGCATTGAAATTCTAACTATGGTAGAAATATTCTGAATTTTAACAATTTTAGCCATGTTCAAGCTTTAATTTAGGACAGATTTCAAACCCTGTTCCTCATTCTTCCCAATGCTTTCTGACTTGATAGTTGGGGACAAATACCCTAATGAGAATATTTTTGTTAATTAGGATAGAACCTGTCTAAACTAAGAAAATACCTAGCAATTTAAAATATGTTTGTAAACATACTTACTGAAATAATCAAGTCCTTGAGCATCATTAAGTATCTTTTAAAATAATTCAATTTTAGTACTTCTATATTATAATGAGTTTTTGTTTATTTCAACAGATGTTGAAGTAAGCCTACCACTTGCATGGGAATTTTAGCAACAAGATAGGAGAATGTCTGTATTTCAGTTCTTTTCTCATTATTTGAAGTCAGGTCAACCACAGACAGGTATCAGCCTCTAAATGTGTTCAAGCCGTCTCATATAAATATGAGACATATATGTATACACACATATGTATGTATAAATTATACAGATTGGAATATCAGTGCATTGGAGATACTTAAGAAAAAAAAGAAAATATTAAAGGAATCAAAGTTAGTTCATGGATTTCCCCTTATAATTCTAGGTTTCCTTTGTTCCAGGATTCTATTCCTCGTTATATAACCTAAGAACACTAATACAAAAAACGCTAAGTTGAAGATATGTGTGTGTGTGTGTGTGTGTGCCTATGTTCACTGTAGCACTATTTAAAAGAGCCAAGATATGAGAACAACATAAGTGCCCAAGAAAAGATGAGTGGATTAAAAGATGGGGGGAGGGGTATATACACACAATGGAATAGTACTCAGGTATAAAAAAGAGGAACTCTTGTGAGTTGTTTTGACATTGCTACAACTGGTGAGTATTATGCGAAACAAAATAAGTCTGAAGGAAAAATACAAATACCAAATAGTTTAACTTATATATAGAATATAGAGAAACAAAACAAAGGATCAGACAAAACCAAGTCAATAGCAAACCTTAGAATTGAGGCTACCAGAGGACATGGAGGGTGGGGAGCAAAGTATGGAGGGTAATTGACTGTAGTGGAAGAGTATGGGTGGGCGCCTTGGTGGTGAGTGAGATGTAAACAAAATTCTAATGGGTGTTATCCTATACCTCTGAATCATGTAAAGTGTTTTAAACTATTGTTACCTCAAAAAAAATCGGTGTGGCTAAATAAAGTGACATTTTGGACATAAATTGAACTCTCTATTTTGTAGTGTGTAACTTGAGGGATCAGGTCTCTGAATATTTTTGTCCAACCACATCATCATTCTTCACTAAATAAAATTGTATTTATTACAAATGAGTGTTCTATTGATATGCATAGGTCTAAATTGCCTTCAGTCTGATAGACTATTAAATAAACAACTTTGAGATAAGATACAATATGGTAGAAATTGAAATAGTGGTCACTAATATTTTAAACAGAGGAGCAGGAGACTTCCTCTCACTTCCATTTTTCTGGTTCCTATCTCCAATTTACACTGTCCTGTGCATAGTTGTTGTCTCTTGTGTCTTTTCAGAAAGTCTTGTCATCTGAATTAAAATATCTGCCAAACTGGATTTTAAGAAGAACAATACATGTCTTTACTGATATTTTAGTTTTTTGCTTTTAATTTTGTAAAGTTGCAGACATATCATCCTTTGTACATTTGGTTACTTTGCTCTCTTAAATATTTCCCCCTACTAGGAGTTTAAAAATATATACATGTATATTTGCCAAATTATCTTTTGTCAAAACACAATTTTTTTTTCATTAATTCATTTAGTGCTTCAAGGTGATAGATCAAACTTCAGAAACCTGTCACTACAGGACTGGTAACTGAGCATTACTTCAGACAGGCAGCCAACATGCTGGCAACTGGTTTTATTGTCCAAATCTGCTTAGCGAAAACATACCCAACGGTAGTTATTCCATGACTATAGACATTGTTAGAAAAATCTAGCAATCATAAAATCTACTTTTTTCCTACTTAGTTAAACCCTAACTAAGTAGGAAAACTAAGTAGGAAAAGTGACTTCCTGAAATTAATGTTTTATATTTGTTCTCAATAATTATATCTGAAATTTAGAATTAGTTGTACTATGATGCTTCGAAAAAGTAGGGTAGAAGTGAAGACATTGCCAGTGATTAGCAGGTAATCAAGCCTCAGATAGGCACAAATGGGCAGAAAATGTCTCTTGTACAGTTTGTCTCCTTTCTCCACAAGAAAAATGAGGTAAAAAATTTAATTTTCTGTTTTAATTAATCTGTAGCCAAAGTTCATCATTAACAAGTTGTAGGGAAAGAATTTGATGAATCTTTCTGACTCCTACTAGTTTTTTTTCCTTCTATCATGTGACTTAATATGATAAACCATAGATAGCATAAATAACAAATGTAGAAAACCTACCATGAAAGAAAGATAGGGTCAGAGGAGGTTTTCTACTTCACTGCTTGAAGAATAATCTGGAAATAATCCAGACCCAGAGGATGCTTTACTTGGGGCAAAACTGGAGCACCTCTTGGATATTGGACACCAACACAGAGCACACCAAAGGGACACTGAGGAAATTCAATTCCATACAACAAAAAGTGGATGGAGAGAGAATAGAGATCATATTTTTTGGAAAGCCACAAAATGAGAGAATAGAAAATACAATACATGGCACTTTGAATCCTCAAGGTAATATTTCACCACACAGAAATCGAATCTCCAGAATCCAGCCACAAAAATATTTCATCCTGTAATATGCAGAGTTTAAAATTGTGATGATAAACTTAAGAAATGGAAGAAAAGCTTCTAGTATGTGAAAGGCAGGGAAGCTAGACTTGTATCACATAAAATGAATTTCCAGTTAAAAGGGGCAGAAGAGTTAAATCGTCACTTCTCCAAAGATAGCATACAATTGGCTGACAGGCAAAAATTTTCATCATCACTTATTGTTGGGGAACTGCAAGTCAAAACCACAATGAGATAACTACCTCATACCTGTAAGAAAGGCCATAAACCAGGAAGCCCAGAAACAACAAAGGTTAGCAAGGATGTGGAGAAATAGGACCTCTTGACACTGTTTTTGGTAATGTAAACTCCTTCAGCCCGTTTAAAAACAGTATAGCGATTTCTCTAAAAATTAAATATTGATCTGCTGTATGATCCAGCAATCCAACGCCTATGTATCTACCCAAAGAAAACAAAAGCACTAATTCAAAGTAATGTATGTACTCCTATATTCATTGTAGCATTTTTTACAGTAGTCAAGGTAGGGAAGCAACACAAATGTCCAGTGACAGGTGAGTGGATTATGTCATACGAAAAATGGACTCTTGTCATTTGTGTCAACATGGATGGAACTGCAGGGGATTATGCTAAGTAAAATAAGTCAGATGGAGAAAGAAACATACAAATGATGTCACTTATATGGTAAACATAGAGAAACAAAACAGTCAAGTTAAACCAAGCCAATAACAAACCCTAGAAATCTGACTATAGAATTAGGTCTATCTGAGGGTAATAGGTGTGGGAAGCACAGAATGGGGAAGGATCACAATGGACATGGAGGATGATGGCTGCTTTAGTTGTGGGTGTGGTTCGGAAATATACACCTGAATATGACCCTTATCTCTAAGTCAGGTACAGAGTTGTTAAACCAGTGTTCCCTCAGTTAAGCAGAAACTTAATTTCATATGTTGTTATAAAAATAAAAAGTAAAGAATTTGGAGGAAACCCACATCATATTACAAGTATTTTGTTTATCTCTTTAATCCTACAAGAACTGCCTGAGCAATGTCATGGAAGCTAAAAATAGCCAATGAATTGTTATTTATACACCACCACTTATCAGAAAAATACATGAGGGCAAAACCTGTGGCCTGTCCAAAGTGCAAACTCAATTGTATCAATTCAACATGCAAAACAATTTAATAAAAGTCTTAAAGACTCACTTTTCCTGGGTCCAAGGTTATTTCTACACAGAATTGATGAATTAAAGATTTCTAACAATAGTGATTTTCATTCATTTTAATTAGCCAAACCAAGTAATACTGATATATGTTAAATATGACTTTTGATTGCTATAATGATTTAAAAGAGCATAACAATCCTTTTAAACAACGCTTTACTTTCTTTTATTTTATAATTATAAATTTTCATTTAACACATGCTCACTGAAAACAAACTATTCTAGGAATTGTAAAAACTTTAAAAATATAAATAGGAGATCCCCTCCCCAAGGGGATAAATCAATCCCCTCCCAAATCAATAAGTTTAAAAATATTAGTTCTTAAAAGAAATTGCAGAGAGTTTTTACTTCATTCTGTCACAATTTCCTTCACAGTTGCGGTTCCATATTTCATATGAAGACTAGAAGCAAAAGCCTAAGTAGAGGAATGACAGAACCTTAGAATTCTGGCTCCGTGATTGCTTGCTGAATGACTATGGGTAAGTTTTAAAGAGTGAACCTTCTTAAGCTCATTTGCTAATTTATAAAATAGACATGTAATACTATCACATAAGGTTATTGTAAGAAGGAAATGGAGTGATATCAAGTCAAGTGCCTAATAGTCTGGCCTGCATAGAGTCAGCATTATAAATAGTAGCTCTTTTCAAAGAATTAGTAAGCAAATAAGGCAGCTTATTCTGTTTTTCAACTTTCTAATTGTCACAAAGTTCTGAAATCTGCCTGGCTATAAATTCCAACCATTGGAGCTCATAATGTTCACTGGAGCAGATAAGTTTAATTCCTTCTTCCACACCAACACCCTTAAGATATCTGAAGACAGTTTCTGCCTGTCTTTGCCTCTTTCCCAGTTGAGCATCTGCAGTGAACTTTTATTGTTACTTAACTATTTTTTTAAGTGTAATGAATATATTTGAACCTTCAGAAACCATGTATGCTAGAGTAGAATCTGTATAGCATGGAACATTTTGCACCTAATTTAAGTCTGTTTAGCTTTTGAAATTAGAAAATAACTTCTCCTCCAAGTTTCACTTACAAGATAAACCCCCGTAAGCTTTCACCGAAGTGGCAGTGTCCTTGCCCATTTGCAGCTTGCTTACTGAGTCATATTCTAAATACAAATCTGTTAGTCTACTCAGCATCCTAGAGAAGAGTACTCCACTTACTTGGTACAATGGTTTGCATACCTTTTGGTTTCTAGAATCTGTATGTTGTTAACATTTATTGATTACTTCTAAATGCTTTTGTTTATATAGTTTGAATATATATGCATTTACTATATTAAAAACTGAAATAGAAATGAATAATTATTAGTGCACGTAGAATTAACAACCCCTCTCATATGATTTAACAGAGATAACATTTTTAGAAAAAGTCATATATTTTCCAAAACCTTAAATAGTAGTGAGCAGAGCAACATTGTTTATATTTATTTAAAATTTCTTTAATGCTAGTCAATTGAATTCTTATACCTGCTCTGCCTTCAATCTGTTGTAATATTATGTTGGGTTGATACACATGGCAAATATTATACCTCACAGAGATAGGTAGTTGAAAAATGAAGGAATATGTTATAGTCTTTTTCAGGTGGTTGTGACTATTGTTCTTTGATACTATATCAAATCTCAACAAATAATAGTTGTTGTTTTTTTCTTACGTGATATTTGAAATATGTGATCTCAGATGGCAATGACCTTTTTTACTCTGTAAAATCTATTGGTCTGATTTGAACTTTAAAAGAACCTTTACCTATGTCTGATTTTGTAATATCCTGCTTTGGTTATATGGAAAATATCAGTTGACTGAGTTACATGGCTATTCCAAAAGTTGATGCATTTCATTATACACTACGAAAAAAATCACATTCATCGGTATCACCCCAGATCTCATAAAAATATGTTAAATACTAGGAAGCTGTCAAACTCACAGCAGCAGAGACAAGTTTTTAAAAAAATTAATTTTCTTTTGAAGACTTGAATTTTGTCAGAGACAAAAAATGCTGTCAACTGTTTATCTTACAGTGACAAGTTTACGTTTTCGTTTTCAAGAAAATGTCTGTCAAATATGTTTTAAGATTATAGAACTACTTTTAACATTACGTGCTTCCCAAAAGAAACTTTTAGACCCCAGATAAGCACAGCCCACACTCTGTGAACCGTTGGCTTAGCCTTTAGGATGGGCCATTTATAAGTCGCGGCAGCCTGCGTCCTCCCCACATCTCTAATCTGTGTGTCCTCAGTTTCCACTAATCCCGATTCTTAATTCTCATCAGCTTCTCTCACTTTTCTTCTCTGCTGGGAATACCCTCTAAAAGACTCATTTGGAGCTAAGATTCATCACATCTTTCCTGAGTTTTTTTTAATGGTTTATTAATATATCATTATCCATTGTCTTCTTGAGTCTACTATATATACCCAATAATTATTTTTAGCCCTGACTTTACATAAGTTTATTTGTTAATAAACCTATATGTTCCTTTTTTGAAGATTTATTTATTTATACATACAAGCTGGGGTACATTCCAGAGGCGTGGGGCGGCGAGAGGGTTCACCAGAGCCAGAGCGGGGAGCAGAACAGGCAGATCAGAAATACACTGCTGAGGGGAGCAGCGGGCGAGGCAGGAGAGGCCTGCCGCACCATGTGGGATTCTCCCTGGCTGGGCGTTCTGCTGACACCTCCACAGCACAGCACTCAACCACTGCGCCACCAGGGAGGCCCTGTATGTTCCTTTTAGAGAGTTAGTTACATCAAACACTGGAACTCTATTTTATTAATATCTGTAGCAGAAAGGAAATCCTTACTAGCTTAAACAAGTTTCTTACCCACTCTGTCTCTGATTTCTCATTTGTAAAATTGAGTTCTATTACCCCAAGAGAAATAATGTGAGGACTGAGTGACAAAATACACACAACTACTCAAAATATTAAGTATAATCATTACTACTAAATGCTTTTCAGGGATTGCCCCATTGATGAAATAATTCCTGTTTTAATATCAAAATAATTTGTTAGATTTCTGTCTGTAAAACTGTCGAGTTTATAAAGGGTTCTTGTATTGCATTTTTATATGTAGGGCATAAAGTCTAGACAGGGTAATTTTTTATCTTGCATAAATTATTTTTGGTACATGAACATTTTCAGATCTGATACTTTTATCACTGCGTTTATTCTATGAAGGTCTACATTTTAAGCACATACAAGTGATTCACTGTCTCACTACTGTAGTCAGTTTGTACTCTGTATTCTATCTGATTAAGAAATCCATTAACTGGGCCTCCCTGGTGGCGCAACTGGTTTAGCTTCAGCCTATGAGGCTATCCACAGCCACTGCTGCATGATTTCTCTCCAGGCCAGGGAGATTCCCACATGGCACAGCAGACCTCTCCTGCCTCGCCCGCTGCTCCCCTCAGCAGTGTACTTCAGTCGATCTGCCTGTTCTGTTCCCCACTCTGTCTCTGGTGAATCCTCTCACCTCCCCACACCTCTGGCTTACACCCCAATTCTTGTATGCATAAATAAACAAATCTTTTTTTTAAAAAAGGAAGCCATTAAATATATTCTGATGTCTCTCTCACATTAGTTTTCAACTCTCATCTTATTACTACCATTTCAGTTTAAATGCTTGCCTGTTCTCACCTGGACTATTCCAAATAGTTTTGAGCCTCTTTTTCCTGCATTTTAACCTCCATTATGATTCTAGAAAGATCTTCATTAAAATGCAAACATGGTTAAAAATGCTTTTTAACTAGCAGTCCCATACAAGATGAAGTAATTTTTTTTTTACATGGCCTATTAAGGCTCTTTACACTTCTCACCTCCTTATTTCTCAGTAAACTGACTTCTCATTTCATTTCCTCTGCCCCACCCAAGCCCTCCTGCACCTGTTCTGTTAAGCAACTTGCAGTTCCAGGATTGTGATAGATGTATCTTATGGCTCCATTTTTTTTTTTTAATATTCTTGGACTGTCTGTGAAAATTATACTAAGCTTTCCAGACTGAACTCTTTTCTGCTCTGATGTCATTCTCCTCTCCTAAGTTTTTTTAAACTCTCTTTCCTGTAATGATTTCTGTCACAGCCCACAGCACTTTGTTACCCCTGTTTGTGTTTCTGTCTTCTTCATATGCTAAGACATATTCATAGAACCTGTCAGTCATAAACTCTTTCACGGGAAACTATTCTCTCTCCCCCCTTGACTTGGGCCACATAATGCTGACCTCCTGGCAAAGCTTTTTGACCAGGAATGTTTATTTATTTTTTTATATACTTTTATTGTTATTTATGTCGTTTACGTTTTGTATTCCCCTTGGGTAACCCACCACCAATTCACCCATGATCCATCTCCATGGTCCCTTGTGTTCTTTTCTATTCCATTTTGTGACCTTATCCTCCCTTCCCCCCCACCCCCACCTGTTGAGTGTCTCTTTCCTATTTGGTTTCCTTATAATCCTGTTATCAGTGAAACCACTCAATATTTTTCTCTTCCTTTCTGGCTTATTTCACTGAGTATGATCCACTCTAATTCGATCCATGTCACTGCAAGTTGCATGTGTTTATCTTCTTTGAATGCTGAATAGTATTCCATTGTGTATATGTACCATCTTCTTGATCCAATCATCTATTTTTGGACATCTGGGTTGCTTCCATGCCTTTGCTATTGTGAACAGTGCCCCAATGAACATATGGGTGCATGTGTCCTTTTGGATTAGTGTTTTTGTGTCCTTTGGGTAGATTCCCAAAGGTGGTATTGCTGGGTCGTATGGAAGCTCCATGTTGAGCAGTTTGAGGAATCGCCATACAGCTTTCCATAGTGGTTGGACCAGTTCACATTCCCACCAGCAGTGTAGAAGAGTTCCTTTTTCTTCACATCCTTTCCAGCATTTCTTACTGCCTGTATTTTAAATGTGTGCCATCCTCACAGGTGTGAGGTGGTATTTCATAGTGGCTTTGATTTGCATTTCCTTGATTATAAGTGATATTGAACATTTTTTCATGTATCTGTTGGCCATTTGCTTTTCTTCTTTGGAGAAGTGTCTTTTTAGCTCTTCTGCCCATATTTTGATTGGATTATTGGCTTTGTTTTTGTTGAGTTGTGTGAGTTCCTTGTTAATTTTTGTTATCAGTCCTTTATTGGATGTATTGTGTGCAAATATCTTTTCCCAGTTGGTAGGGTGTCTGTTAGTTTTGGTTAATGTCTCTTTTGCTGTGCAGAAGCTTTTTATTTTGATGTAATTCCATCCCTTTATCTTGTCCTTCACTTCCTTCGCTTTGGGGAATGTGTCTTTCAAGATTTTGGTGAGATGTATGTCGTGTAGAGTTTTGCCTATATTTTCTTCTATAAATGTTATGGTTTCAGGTCTGACGTCCATGTCTTTTATCCATTTTGAGTTGCCTTTTGTGCAGGGTGTGAGGCAGTAGTCTAGCTTCATTTTTTTGCATGTGGCCGTCCAGTTTTCCCAGCATCGTTTATTGAATAGACTGTGTTTGTTCCACTGCATTTTCTTTGCTCCTTTGTCAAAGATTAATTGTTGATAGATATGCGGCTTTAATTCTGGGCATTCTATTCAGTTCCATTGGTCTTTCTGTCTGTTTTTGTCCCAGTAACATGCTGTTTTAATTATTATGGCTTTGTAGTATAGTTTGGAATCAGGTAGTGAAATTCCTCCATTTTCTTTCTTTTTAGTTAGGAGGGCTTTAGCTATGCGAGGTTTTTTGTGGTTCCATATGAATTTCATCAGTAGACGATCTATTTCTTTGAAGAATGTCATTGAGATTTTTATTGGAATAGCATTGAATCTGTAAATTGCTTTTGGTAGGACTGCCATTTTGATAATGTTAATCCTTCCAATCCATGAGTAAGGGATGCCTTTGCATTTTCTTGTGTCTTCTTCTATTTATTTCACCAGTGTTTTATAGTTTTCTTTGTATAAGTCCTTTTTGTCTTTTGTTAGATTTATTCACCAGTGTTTTATAGTTTTCTTTGTATAAGTCCTTTTTGTCTTTTATTAGATTTATTAATAAGATTAATATCTTATTAATCAGATATTTGATTTTTTTGGTTTCAATTTTGAAGGGGATGTATCTCTTAATTTCTTCTTCTTCAGATTGGGTGTTTGCATAGAAGAATGCTACTGACTTGTGTGTGTTAATTTTGTATCCTGCTACTTTACTGAACTGGTCTGTAATTTTGAGTAGTTTTTCTATGGCGTTTTTAGGGTTTTGTATATATATTATCATATCATCTGCAAATAGAGACAGTTTAATTTCTTCTTTTCCTATTTGGATCTCTTGAATGTCTTTCTCTTGTCTAATTGCTTTGGCTAGGACTTCCAGTATTATATTGAAAAGTAATGGTGAGAGTGGACATCCTTGCCTTGTTCCTGATCTT